>AAPY01798470.1:0-15177 GCA_000181375.1 Tupaia belangeri
CCATAAGCCACCACTCCCCCTTGCAGGAGCCAGTGACAAGGAGAGAGTGAGTGCAAAAGCGAGTATCTCAGACTTCTTGTTGCTGATTGCCTGTACTGGTGTGCTCTGAATCCTCCACTTTCCCCACATCTCTCAGCCTTAAGCCTCCAAGTTGCAGGAGTCAGTGGTAATGAGAAAGAGACAGAGACAGAATAAATGCAAAAGACCGTTTATCTCAGACTTCTTACTGCCATTAACCTGCAGAGATGGGCTTTGGGCCCTCCCAACCCCTTGTGTCTCTGCCATAAGCCCCTAGGATGCAGGAACCTATGGCAGCAAGAGATGGAGGGTGTGTACAGAAGGACTGCCCATCTCAGATTTCTTGCTACTCCCTTTTGCTGTGCAGGTGTACTTTGCGCCCTTCCCCTCAGCACATCCATGAGCCCCCATGATGCTGGAGCCAGTGGCAGTGAGAAAGAGAAACAGAGAAAGTTAATGTGCAAGGACCACGTGTCTTGGAGTTCTTGTGCAGCCCTTTGTGCTTACACATGTGCTTTGACCCTCCCTAACCCCTAAGACCTTCCACTGTAAGCTCCCTTTGTGCAGGAGCAAGATGCAGTGAGAAAGAGCAGAAAGAAATCATGCATCTCAGACTCCCTATTGCTGCATTTTCCTGCACATGTGTGCTTTGGATCCTTACCCCACACTACACAGCTTCACCTTATGTCCCCATGGTGCAAAACTTGGTAGAAGGACAGCTTGCCTCAGAATTCTTGCTGCTACCTTTTACCTGCACCTGTGTGCTTTGAATTTACACACACACACACACACACACACACACACACACAGAGTCCTACCCCATAAGCCCCTAAAGTGCAGGGGTTAGTGGCAGAGAGAGATAGAGATAAAGACTGCAAGTCTCAGACTTCTTGCTGCTGACTTTTTTCTTCATGGTTGTGCTTTGGAGACTAACACAACCCCTGCGCCCCTCTGCCTTAAGCCCTCATGGCCCAGAAGCCAGCACCATTGACACAGAGACAGACAGAAAGGGGAAGGACCCCATGTCTCAGACTTCTTGCTGATGCTTTCTGCCTGGGCAGGAGTGCTTTGGACATCTCCCGACACCACACTCCTATACTACAAACTCCGATGGTACAAGTGCCAGTGGCAATGAGAGAGAGCAAGAGGGAGCACACATCTGACTTCCTGAAGCTGCCAGTTTCTTGCACAAGTGTGATGTGGACACCTCTCACCACTTTCGCGCCCATCCCTTTAACATAAGCCCCCATGGTGCAGAAGCCAGTGCTACCTAGAGAGTGAACAGAGGACCACACAACTCAGTCTTCTTGCTGGTCTTTAGTCTGCACAGGTATGCTTTGGACCCTCCTATCCACAAATCCTTCTGCCAAAAGCCCCCATGGCGCAGGAGCCACCGGCAGCAAAACAGTACAAGAGAGAGTGAGAAAAAGTATCGCATGTCTCAGACTTGTTGCTGCTGCCTTTTGCTGGTGCACATGTGCTTTGGAACTTTTCTTCCCACCACCCTCACCAATGGAGCCCTTCCACCATAAGCCAACTCTGGGCAGGAACCAGTGGAAAGGAGAGAGTGAGTAAATAGGAGCACATCTTACTGCTGACTTTGATGGCACAGGTGTGCTCTGACTTCCCCCATCCCCCTGCACCCCTCCACAGTATGCCTTATGCTGCAGGAGGCAGAAGAAGTGAGAGTGAGCTCAGAAGTGCATGTCCCATAGTTCTTGCTGTTGACTTTTGGCTGCACAGGTGTTCTTTGGACCCCCATACCCCTGCTCCCTTCTGCCCTTAGCTCCCATAGTGCAGAATCCAGTATTAGAGAGAGAGAGAGAGAGAGAGAGAGAGAGAGCGAGAGAGCGAGAGAGAGAGCAAGCAGGACTGAGTATCTCAGACTTCTTGCCGCTGCCTGTGACACACACTCATGTGCTTTGGACCCTCCCTCCAGCATCCTTCATAAGCTGCCATCCTGCAGGAACCAGCAGTAGCAAGATAGTGAGCTCAGAAGGAATGCTCATCCCAGGTTTCTTGCAGTTGCTTTTGCCTGCACAGGTGTTCTTTAGACTACTACTCCCTGCTCCCCTCTGCCTTGCCCCCACAGTTCAGGAACCAGCTGGAGAGACAGAGAGAGATACAAAGCATCTCAGACTTCTTGTTATTGCCTTTACAAATGCAGATGATTTGGAACCTCCCCCACCACACTGTTCCTCCTCCATGAGTCCCATGTTGCAGGAGCCTGAGGCAGCAAGAGAATGAGCACAGTAGTACCATGCATATTAAACTTCTAACTCCTGCCTTTTTCCCACACAGATGTGCTTTAGACCCTGTCCCACCTTGAGCCCTTCCACCATAAGCACTCACAGTGCAGAAGCCAGTAGCAGTGAGAGATAGAGTGAATGCAAAAAGACTGCATATTTCACACTTCTTGTTGCTGCCTTTTGCCTAGGCAGGTGTGGTTTGAGCCCAGTCCCTCTGCCCTTCACCACCATAAGCCCACAGGATGCAGGACCCAGCAGCAGCCAGAGTGACTAAGAATGAGCCTAGAAGGACCAGGCATCTCAGACTTCTTGCTATTGTCTTTTGGCCATGTACATGGTCTCTGAACTCTCCCCACACAGTGCTCCTTCACCAAAAGGTGCCACAAAGCAAAAGCCAGCAGCAGGAAGACAGAGACAGAGTGAGCACAGAACTAGGTGTCTCAGACTTCTCCCTGCTTTGCCTGTGGAAGTGTGCTTTAGATCCCTCCACCCCCACACAGCCTTATACCATACGCTCCCATGGTGCAGGAGTCAGTGGCAGTGAGAGATGGAGAGAGTGTGACATAAGAATGGAGCATCTTGGACTCCTTCATGCTGCCTTTTTCCTTCACAAGTGTACTCTGGACATTCTCTGCACCCTTACACCTTAAGCTTCCACAGTCCAGGAGCCAGTAGCACTGAGAGACAGAGAGAAAAAAAAGGACTTCATGTCTCAGACATTATACTGCTTCCTTCTGCCAGAATAAGTGAGCTTTGAAATTTCTGCTCCCCACTCACAGCATGCCTCTGTAATAAACTCCCAGGTTGCAGTGGCCAGTGGCAGACAGAGAGCACACCTGTGCATGCCCAGAAGGACAGCACATCTCAGACTTCATACTGCTACCTTTTGCCCATGTAGATGTGCTTTAGATTGTCCCCACACCTCACCCCTCTGCCATAAGCCCCATGGTGTAGGAGCCCACAGCAGCAAGACAGAATAGAGTGATCTCAGAATGACTGCACATCTCAGAGTCCTTGCTGTTGCCTTTTGCCCACACAGGTGTGCCTTGAACCCTCTCACCACCCACATGCCCATCCTTTATAAGACCTAATGCTGGTCTGAGTCAAGGGCAACAGAGAGTGAGCACAGAAGGGTAGAGCTTCTTCCTTATGCCTTTTGCCCATGCAGGGGTACTTTAGACTCTCTACATCCCATGCCCCTCTGCTTTAAGTTCCTAAAGTGCATGAGTCACCATTGGCAAGAGAGATAGAGACAGAGAGAGAGAGTGAGCACAGGAGGATAATGGTCTCAGACCTCTTGCTGCTCCCTTTGGCCAGCCTAGATGTGCTTTAAAATGCCCCCAACCACTCTGCCCTTCACCATAAGCCCCCATGGTAAAGGAGCCAGTGGTAATGAGACAGTGGGAGTGAGCACTGACTTTCAGACTTTTGTTGTTGCCTTTTGCCTGTAGAGATTCACTTTGGAACCTTTCCCTCCAGCCCCTCTGCCATAGCCCCCATGTGCAGGTGTCAGTGATACCAGGAGAGAGTGAATGCAGAAATACCTTGCATCTCAGACTTCTTGCTGTGGCCTTTTGCCTGCATGGGTATGGTTTATAATGCCCTCCTGCCCACACTTCCTTAAGTACCCACTTTGCATTGAGTCAGGAACAGCAAGTCAGAGAGCATGAGTGCAGAAGGACCTCATGTCTCAGTGTTCTTGATGCTGCTTTTTGCCTGCCCAAGTGTGCTTTTGACCTTCGCAATTGCCTAGGCCCCTCTGCCATAACTGACACAGTGCAAGAGTCAGTGCAGTAAGAAAGAGTGAACACTGAAAGACAGTGCATCTCAGAGTTCTTGCTGTTGCCTTCTGCCTGAGCAGGTGTGCTTTGGACACTCTCTCCAATACACTTCTGCAGTAAGTACTCATGGTGCAGGAGCTAGGAATTAGTAGCAGAGAGAGAGAGAGAGAGAGAGAGAGAGAGAGAGAAAGTGAGCCTATTAACTACACATCTCAGACTTCTTGCTGCTGCCTTTGACTGCATAGCTGTGTTTTTGACCCTTTCCCCACTTCACCCTGCACCTTAAGCCCCATGGTTCAGGAGCCAGTGGCAATAAGAGACTGAGATTCAGCATAGATGAATTGCACATCTCAGTCTTCTTGCTTCTGCCTTTAGCTCAAGCTGGTGTGCTTTGGACCCTCTGTCATACTCCCCTCCACCTTAACCCCCCATGGTTCAGGACTGAGTGACAGCAAGAGAGACAAGGAGTGCAGAAGGACCAGGCCTCTCAGATTTCTTGCTCCTGCTTTTTGCATGCCTTAGTTTGCTTGGAGATTTTTGTTAGCTGACTTGTACTTCCTTATTTAAATCAACCCAAGGTGCAACTAATTCTGAGAGATTGGGATAGAAACAAACATCTAAAGCTGACTACATTTACCTTTCTAGGATTGACAGAAAAGGTCATTTTCCAAAAACACACCTGAGAAGTATAGCTCATCTTCCCCACCAACACTACAGGATCAACTCCAAAAAAATTAGGAAGGAGTGTGTAATCCATTAGATTACCAAAAACCAGTGCAGAGAAACAAGAAATATGAAGAAAAAATAAAATTTCTCTCCCTCAAGGGAACAGAAAAATTCTTTCACAGAAATATCAGAAAAAGAACACGGAATGTTCAAAGTGATAAAACTGAATGAGATGAAAGAGAAAACAGACAATCATCTCCAGATGAGGAAATCATTCCAAGACCTGAAAAAAGAATTCCATAAAGAGACAAACATCATAAAAAAGAATTAAACAGAACTCATAGAGATAAGGACTTTAACACAAAAAAAATGGAAGAAAAAAAAAAACCCTCCCTCGAAAGTATTAATAACAGATTAGACCATGCAGAAGACAGAATCTCTGATCTGGAAGACAAAGCCATTGACTTAGACAAAACCACCAAAAAGAATAAAATAATAACCGTTGGGGACAAAAACAGCACATGCCTGAGAATTAAACCAGAAGGAAAGAATGTAGAAGGGAGTTGAAAGCAACCCCATTCCTAGACAGAAAGTCAAAGGGACTCCACGCCCACCCAGATAGAGTTCCAGGCATGAGCTATGTCTCAAGATGTTTGGTGACATTCCATAGCCAAAATTCTGTCTAACTACTAAGTTAATGATAGCTATTGATCTTGTACTAAGAATACAACCTACAAAGAATGTTGTGTATATTGTATACTGTTCTCTATAGTTAAACTCAGTACTTATTTGATTTAATTTAGAATAAATGGGTTCTGTTTTGGCACACTTTTGCTTCTGTTCCAGGAGAGCTTTAGCCCCCTCTTTTAACTTTTTCTCATCTCTTGCCTCAATTCTTCGTGACAGCCTACCTTCAATCCCTCGAAATGATGATGACATATCAGAAATACTAGACACCATTAAACACCCAAATATCTGAATAATTGGTATTCCAGAAAGTGAAAGTGACCATAGCATTGAAAACCTATCCCATCAAATACTTGAAAAAGCTTTCCAAACCTAGAGAAACATTCAGACATCATACCAAACAAATACAAAGGACCCCAAATGGAATAAACCTAAGAAGATTCTCTCAATGATACATCACAGCCAGATTGATCAAAATCAAAGACAAGGTTCTAAAAATGGCAAGAGAGAAATGTATAGTTATTTACAAATTGTTATCCTACTAGGCTAACATCAGACCTCTCAACTGAAACAATGCAAAGAAAGAACAGGAAGACATATTCAAAACACAGAAAGAAAGACAATTTTAACCAATACTAAACCCTGTGAGATTATCCTTCAAATCAAGAGAACACAAAAATATCATTCCCAGATTTTAAAAAAATGGAAAAGTGAAATAATGTATCAACACTAGACAAGATATTCACGAAGTATTGAAGGGTGTATTATATCAGGAAAACTAAAAAGGCACAAACAGAAGAGAACAAAAACAAAGTGGAAGATGGCTAACAAAATGGTAGTGATAAGTCAGTATATATCAATTGTGTAGAATGTTAGTGGCATAAATACTCTAATTAAAAGATAGACATAGACTGAAAGTAGAGGGCTGGAAAAAGATATTCCATACAATTGGAAATTTGAAAATGGCTAGAGTCATGATACTGATATCAGACAAAATAGACTTTATGACAAAAACCATAAGAACAGTTAAAGAAGGAAACTAGAGGGCCAGCAGGTGGCATGGCAGTTAAGCTACTGGATACCTTCAAGGCTAACCATGGTTTGAGTCCCAGACCTGGTGGCTTGCTTTCTCACTTCTCTCTCTCTCTTTCACACTCTCTCTCTTGAATGCACATGGATGCCCTATACCAAATTAAAATAAACTAGAGAATAAATTAAATAATCCTTGAAAAAAATGTAATTTATTTTAATATTGCTCACAGGAAAAAAATAAAAGGGGGAAAATAGATAACCCAAATGACACACTTCAGAGACTGGAAAAACCACCACAAGAAAACCCAAAATATAGTAAGCAAAATAAAGATTCAAGCAGAAATAAATAAAATTGAAAATAAACAAACTATGCAGAAAATAAATGAAACCAAAATTAGTTCATCAAAAAGATAAAAAAACTTGACACACCGTTAACTAGATTAATCAAGAACAGAGAAAGGAGCCATGTAAATCAAATTAACAGTGAAACAGGCTATATTAAAACAAGCATAACAGAAATACTGGGGTTGTTGGAAAAGTCATGACATGTTTGCATACAAAAACATGAAAAAATATGTCATGACTTTTCTGATGACTTAATACAAAAGATCACGAAAAAATACTATGAGTGCCTTTTGGTCTGAACTGCTATCTTCCAGTAATTAACCAAAATAATGAACGAACACAAAGGGAAAGAGGGGAGGCACCTGATATATGTTCTCTAGGCCTTTTACAAAGCATGGAGTGGTTCCATTAGCAACATATATGCGAATCTACAAGAAAGGTGATATTGTAGACATCAAGGGAATGGGTACTGTTTAAAAAGGAATGCCCCACAAATATTACCATGGCAAAACGGGAAGACTCTACAAAGTTACCCAGCATGCTGTTGGAATTGTTGTAAACAAACAAGGGCAAGATTCTTGCCAAGAGAATTAATGTGCGTATTCAGCATATTAAGCATTCTAAGAGCAGAAATATCTTCCAAACACGTGTGAAGAAAATTGACCAGAAAAAGAAGCACCAGCCTGCTCTGACCAGAGAAGCACACTTTGTGATAACCAATGAAAAGGAGTCTGAGCCACTGGAACCTATTCCCTATGAATTCATGGCATGATGGCTGTTAAAAATAAACAAATGTATGGTCTATATTAAAAAAAAAATACTACATGCAACTATTCACCAATAAACAAGAAAAACTGGATGAAATGAACAAAACTTAAGTAAGTAAGTAAGTAAATAAAAATGATGGACAAATTTTTGGACACATACAATTTACCAAGACTGAATCAAGAAGACATGGAAAGCCTAAAGAGACCAATAAGAAACAATGTGATTGAATCAGTAATAAATAGTCTCCCAACAAACAAAGCCCAGTTCTTGATGGCTTCACTTCTGAATTGTACAGAATTTTTAAAAAAGAGCTAACTCTTAGCGTACTATTTCTAAAGATCCAAAAGGAATATTCTCTGACAAACTCATTCTATGAAGCTTCCATCACCCTCATCCCTGAAATAGACAAGTACATAACAACAAAAAAGAAACAGACCAACATCCCTGTTGAATATAGACACAAAAATTCTCAACAAGTTACTAGCAAACTGTATCCAATGACACATTAAAAGATTACACACCATGACCAGGTAGGCTTTATTCCATGGATGCAAACGTGGTTCAACATATATAAAACAAAAAATGTAATACATCATATTAACAGAAAAAAGGGTAAAAACTATATGATCATATCAACTGGTACACAAAAAGCGTCTGATAAAATACAACATCCCTCCATGATTAAGACTCTCAGCAAAATCAGAATAGAAGAAACACTTCTCAATACAATAAAATTATAGACCTGAAAAATGCGGTTACATGTGGAGGGCACTGCATATGGAAGCCATCTTGAGCTATCCACCATCTTGGAAACCATTAGGTTTCACTTCCTCACTGAGCAAACCATTTCTCAGAAATCATGTGACCAACTGTTCTCCGCGTGGGGCGATTGGGTTCTAGGCAACGGGAGAGATCCACTCTCACCAATGATTGGTTCATGCTGTTCTATCTCATTTACATTTTGGGCAACCAATCAATGCCCACCAGCCTGTATATAAGCTTTCTGTTCTTCCTTAATAAACGAGACTTGATCAGCACCTTGTCTTGTCTCCACTTTGTGTGTCTGTGTGTTTGTCCCATCTCTCACTCCCTCTCTCAGGAAACCTGTTCGACTGTCCTGCGGGTCAGGGCATGTGGCACCTGAACAAGGGACCTGGGTACAAGGGATCCAGTGAAGAGCACCGAAATAAAGAGGAAGGCCACGGCAGAAAACAGAAGAGCATGGCAGAGAATCTTCCAGAAGGGGACGGCAGAGAATCGTCCCGGCAAGTAACAAAGGTTACTTAATAAGTAATAACGGTGATTATGGGACAAGAAATGAGTAAACGTGAATTATTTGTTCATGGGCTTACTGAAGCCCTCAAGACACATGGAGTTAAAATCAAGATTAAACAATTCCTTCCTTCCTTCCTTCCTTCCTTCCTTTCCTCTCTTATTGGAACCTAATAGATGAGATCATTAGGTTCTGGCCAACTGACCCTAAAATCGTGGCAGTTGTAGCAGAAGGAGACAAATTATACAAAAAAATAAAACTCAGACAGATAGTAAAGATGCCATAGAAACTAAAATAGATCCTGGCACCAAAAAAGAAAAAGATTTATTCTTGACAGTGAGGAAAAAAGTGACAGAACTTAATAAACAACCGGATATGAAACCAAAACAAATTAAAAAACCAAGAGTCAATGAGAAAGTTACAGACTTAAAAAAGCCTCAAAAATAAATTATACCCAACTCTTACAGAACTTAAAACTCATTTGGATGACCAATTAACTGATTCTGAAAAAGAAATTTTAGAAACAGAGGCAGACAAATACAATAACCCAAAATGGCCACCTGAAGAAATTTTAGATACAGAGGCAACCAAATACAATAATCCAAAATGGCTGCCTGAAGAAGAAACTTTAGAAACAGAGGCAGCCAAGTACAATAATTCAAAATGGTTGCCTTTCAAAATGACTGCCATCTTACAACTCAGTCGCATCTGCACCACCTTTGGTGATGCCGGTTACTGATCCTAGGGAAGAGATTTTGAATAAAATTAAACAACTTGAAGAACAAATTCAACTAAAAAAGAAACATCAAGACTTAATATCACAATTGGAAAAACTGAGAGTGGGTAAATCTAAAAGTGCAGATTCCTCACAGAATTGCTATCAGCCCACTTTTACCCCTAACACAAAAGTTAAACCAGTTCAGATACCACAGCCATCAATAAACTTTGAGGAACAGGAAGCCTTCCCGGTAACAGAAACCAAAGATCAACAAGGGCAAGCATGGTGCCATGTACGTGGCTTTGATTTTAACATTATAAAAGAAATTAAAACAGCAGTTGCTCAATATGGAGCTACAGCTCTATATACTTTAGCCATAATTGACTCAGTGGCAGAAAATTGGCTTCCACTATTACCTTTGTTCAGGACCAATTAGTCTCCCTTGCAGAAGTAGTACTCCAAAATAGATGTGGGTTAGACCTCCTCTTGGCAGAATGGGGGGGAGGGGGTCTCTGTCTTGCTTTACAGAAATGCTGCTGCTTTTACGCCAACAAGTCCTACATAGTTCGTGACAAGCTCAACCAATTACAAGAAGATCTTCTATGTAGAAAACAGCTTGCCGACAACCCCTTATGGACCACATGGAACGGACTCCTCCCCTTTTTCCTCCCCATACTTGGTCTGATTCTGGGTTTACTGATTGTTTGCTCTTTGGGGCCTGTTCTCTTTAATAAGCTCATGGCTTTCCTTAAACACCAAACTGATGACTCCATAAAAATGCAGCCTATCCAAGTCCACTACCACAACCTGGAGATGGAGTATCGTGAAGCCTAGAAATTGCTCCTGCCTGAGGAACTGAATCAGTTAGCCAAAGACGGGTAAGAGACTCTGAGCCTGTAACAGCTGTACAGTCCACCCACCTAAGACAGGAAACCCATCATTGCAATGGGATTCTCCAATGATGGGTAAGGATGGATGTGTGGCTCTAAAAAATGACTCCAACCTAAGACAGGCATGATTCTCCCAGGTTTTTCTCCTCTTTGAAAAAATAAAATAGGGGAACATGTGGAGGGCACTGAATACGGAAGCCATCTTGAGCTATCCGCCATCTTGGAAACCATTAGGTTTCACTTTCTCATCAAGCAAACTGTTTCTCAGAAATCATGTGACCAATTGTTCTCCCCATGGGGCAGTTGGGTTTCTAGGCAATGGGAGAGATCTACCCACACCAATAATTGGTTTATGCTGTTCTATCTCATTTGCATTTCAGGCAACCAATCAATGCCCACCAACCTGTATATAAGCTCGCTGTTCTTCCTTAATAAACGAGACTTGATCAGCACCTCGTCTTATCTCCACTCTGTGTGTCTGTGTGTTTGTCCCATCTCTCACTCCCTCCCTCAGGAAACCTGTTTGACTGTCCTGCTGGTCGGGACAGTTACATATAGGTATGTGAAGAAAAACTCACCTTTACAAAGATCACTTTTTCAAAATTCATCAAAATGAAGCTATCTCTGTTACAGATACAAATATTCCATCAAAACTCCAGTATGTTTTCTTTTCATGGAAAAAGGTACCAAAAATTCTAAAATTTACCTAGAATGTCAAATATAAACACATATATAATTAGACAATTTCGGAATTAAAGCACTGGAGTAACTGACAATAACAAATATTATAAAACTACAAAACAGCAATCAAAGACAAAGATCAAGAAACAATTATATAATCAAAATCCATAAATTAAGTCATATTGAAATAAAAATTATTAGGCCACCAAATGGCATGAGGGGTAATGCAGCTGGATCCCACATAGCCAACCATGGTTCAAGTTCCAGACCCAACACCTTTAAAAGCAAGCCAGGCACACATTCAGATGTGCCCAAAATCCTGAGAGAAGAATGAAGAGGAAACAGGCACAGACATATTTCTGGTTTGAGATTTGTCCGTCCTTCCTTCCTTCCTTCCTTCTTTCTTCCCTTCTTACTTTCCTTCCTCCTTTCTCTCTCTCTCTAGCAAGCACACATGCCCTATAGCAAAAACTGAAAACAAAACAAAACAAAAACATAGCATCAGTCCAGCCTGGAGTCAGTAACAAATGTAACTGCAGCCTTGGAAGTCATATGGTTAATCATGCCTTTAGATCCCCAGGTCAGTCTAAAATCAATCCTGTGAGTAAGTGCACATGCCTAAGATCCTGATGAGTTACAGAGCTGGGGAAACACAGTAATGAATCCCTGTATGTGCTTCTCTCTTTCAATCTTGAGTGGACATGCATGCTCTATCATGAATAAAATAAACTGAAAAAAGAAAATGTGATAGAAATCTAAGTTTGGAAAGTTTTTGTCCACTAGTGTTTCCATTCTTTCTTTATTGTTTTTAGGTTTTTGCCATAGGGTGCATATGCTCACTGGAGAGAGACAGAGAGAAGGAAAGAGAGAAATGGTGAATAACCACACCACAATCCCTTCTATTCTCCTCTTGAGATTTTGGGTATGTGCACACACACGTGCCCAGTGTGATTTTCAAACTGCTAGGTCCAAGACTCAAACCAGTAGCCCATATGGGAATCCATTGCCTTAACCCACACACCACCTGCTCACAACAGTGCTTCACTTTTATCAGAGTCATTATTGAAAAATCCTGAGGCTAAATTGGTGGATACATGGGCCTCACCAAGAGTAAGCACAAACCACTAGATAGAAGAGTGAAGTCATCTGAAATGAATCAGACTCTCTTGAGGCACTGCATGACTAAAGCCTCACTTGCCATCCAGTCAACCAGAATAGAAACTACCCAGCTGAACCAACCCCAAAATGTATATCTGAGGACCTTTGAGCAAATAAATTTGCTAGTTTTTAGAATACTTAGTTTGTTCCTTACACAGAAAATGCTAAACAATACATTTAAGCCCCAGCAATGTTTTTAACAATATCATATGAGATAGAAAGTCTTAAATACATGTCAGATACAATCGATAGAACTTCACAGCCATATATAAGACTTTTGAGAAACCTACAGAGTAATTGTGTGTACATTAGTAGATGAAGTTTTAAGATTCTTACATACTGTAAGTCTCTGCAACTAAAAAAGAAAAGCCAGCAGATGGCCTAGCAGTTATGTCACTGGACTATCACATGGCTGACCACTGTTTGAGTACCAGGCCTGGTGTCTTAAAACTCACACTGGATACATGACCATGCATGCCCAAGATCTCAGAAGAAAGGAGGAGAAGGAATTGTGGTGTGACCATCCCCCCTAGAGAGAGATTTCTTACTTTCCCTCTCACTGCCTCAGTCTCTCTGATGTGCACAAGCATACTCTCCCATTGCCTAGAAAAACTACACACAAAAAAATTTAATTAATAAACAAAACATAAGGATTTGTTACTCATACAAGAGTACTTATTGCATTACATTTTATTTATATTTTAAAAATTGGTTTAAACTAAAAGTGCCATCTAGTCTAATTTTCCTATTTTACATAATATAAAATAGGCTCTTATGGGTCAGTGGGAAGCACTGTGGTTAAGGTAGTGGATCCCACATGGCTGAATATATGGTTCAAGTGCCAGATCCAGTGGCATGAAAACCATGCCAGGCACATAAGTAAGTGAGTGAATGTGTGTGTACACCCAAAATCACAGGAGAGAAGAGAACGGATTTCAGAATTGGCCATCCCCCAAGGTTGGGGGTGGGGAGATTTATTTCTGGTTAGTGTGTGTATCCTACAGCAAGAATATCTTTAAAAAAACAGAAGAAATAAAGGCTCTAATAAATTTTCTGCAGAATTTATCATCTGAATAAGACATTGTTGCTATTAAGTAGAAAACTTTGAAACCACATAAGTCACAAAATTTGTTGGGGGATAGGAAAGGTATTGAAAGTCATGTTTGTGTTAACCTCAATGTTACAAACACACAAAAAGTTGAAAGTAATCAAATGGTTCATTTGATTTAAATCTGGTAAAAAACAGATAACACTAGCCAAAATGTCAGAATCTCTAGCATCTACAAATAACCAGACTCTGAGAAAGACATATCTCAAATCTAATTTATTTCCATTTTTCTTATAAGGCAGAAATACTTTGGCAAACCCTTCCTGAGCTACTAGGAAAACCTATCAAGATAGAAGGTATATCCGCTTTTCTCTAGTTGCCAAATTTGGTGACAGATCAGGTTTAAGTAAGCTCAGAAACAGGAAACAATGACAACAAATTGAAAGAATAGAGTCAGTTTACAGAGCACTGTAGACAGACACTATCATAACCTATCATAACCTATCATAACTTCATGCCAGGCCATACTCTAAGCTTTCTCCAATAACTAACATCATTAGGGCTTTGCCTACCCATCTCAGTCAAACTCTCTATCCCTTCTGAAAGTTGGTCCAAAACTCTGAGCAGCATCTAGTGCTTCAGAGGAAGGTAGGATTATCCAAATTTTGTCCACTCTAGAAAGAAAGATCAATAATTACTTTAGGCAAATTAATTTTTTTTTCCTTTCCCAGGCTCTTCTGCCACTGCTCTGAAGTACTAATACAGTATTCAGGCCAGAGAGGTGTTCTTTCAGGCAAGATTCCTATCTGTACAGTATGTTTTCTAACTTCATAATACTTACTTTATTCCAAATAAAATGATACCCTTCACCAGTACTTCAAAATGCCTAACAGCAATCACTGTCACTGGATTTTGAATTTGAACTTGTATAAAATACTTTTTTTGCCCTTAGGTTTTTGTCATAGGGTGAGTGTGCTTGGTGGAGAGTGACAGAAAGAAGGAGGGGGATGAGAAGTCACCCCCTAAGGGTGATGACCACACCACAATCCCTTCTCTCCATTCTCCTCCTGGAAGTTTGTACACAGAGGCACATGTGCCTTGTGTAATTTTTCAAGCTGCCAGGTCTTGGACTGATGGAAAGGCTGCCACTTCCTTCTGCCAAGTGGGAGTTTAAAACCTTAACCACTACACCACCTGATAGCCTCTAAAAGTTTTTAAATTTACCCAGGAGTGGGCCAGCCAGTGGCATTGAGGAAGGCTACTGGGTCCACATGCAACTTTGTAGTCTGATTACCAGATCCAGTGGCTTGAAAACTACATCCAGAGCATGTTCACATGTGCCCAAAATCTCAAGAGGAAAATAGAGAAGGGATTTTGGCATGCCCATTCCCCTAGGGGGGTGATTCCTCCTTCCTCCCCACCTACCCTGACAATCTCTGCATCTCTCAGGCAAGTACTTGTGTCCCATAGTAAAAATCTTAAAAGAAAAAAAGTAACTTACCCAGGAGTGCTAGGCAGGCCAAAGAAATACAGGAGGGAACCAGAGGCTTCATTCACTTTAAGACATCAAGATACCCCACAAACACAACTGCCATAAGAACACTCTGTCTGCAAAGACTCCCCAGTTACTTCACTGGGAAACTGGGGGCATTTCACTAGTACTGGAAATAGGCTTGTATTACAGATAGGTAAACTTATTGAGATACAGAGTAGCATCCGTGACATGAAGTGCTAGATGTTCAAATACAACACCTAGGCAGGTTCTTCTCTCATGGTCACAAAGAATTAGCAATGTGGACAAAAGGAGAGTATAGTAAGCAAAGTTTATTAGAAAAGAGTCAAAGCTTCCAGCTAAGCAAATGG
>AAPY01798471.1:0-21202 GCA_000181375.1 Tupaia belangeri
ATGCTACTTTCAGCTGTAATTATCTCAAGCAGGCTGCAAGCAGCTTCTGTCCAAGTAAGAAGCAAGAGCTAATAATTGATTTCTGCTGAGAGTGTGAATGTATTTTTATTTAAAGGTTTCACTGTACTGACTCCATTTGTCTCCTACCCTCCATTCCCGTAGACTCCTCACCCTATCTACCTAACCAGAGAACTTACTCCTCTCTCATCAGGATCCTGTAGCAGAGCTGGAAGCTGAACTCATTGCCAGTGGAACCCCCCCTCAACCTGAAGCAGGAGAACCTCCATTGTGAACTCTATATTGGAAACTTGCTTCCAACTTTTCTGTAAACAAGAGTGATTAACATTCCTGCTTGTCTTTACTAAGTAACCTGAAACTCCCAACCTTGAGAACTTCCTTAGTGATAAGCTCCTTGCCCCAAGCCATGAAGACCATTAAGATCCCATTATGTTTTGGCAAAGGACTGGAAAGGGCTCTTAGTAATTATTAACCTGCTTGATCAGGCTTCTGTGACTGCTTTCCACTGGGATCCCCTCTCCCTTTCTTCTCCACCCCCTCCTCAATGGTTACTGTTCCCACCACATAAACGCAAATGTGCTTTTTGCCTTTACAAGCACCCTTCTCCCTATGCTTGGGGCAGCAGGGTCTTTAAGAGACATGAGAGCTCCCGCAGTCGCTGGTAATAATGCCTCCTATAATTTGGCTATAACTGGGTGTCCTCTCCTTTCTCATTGATCAAAATATAACAAACCGACCCCGACCACCGTGTCCAGCTTGGACTAGATCACCCCATTCCGGAGCTTCTGGAGTTACCTTTGTACACCTGAATGCACACACGCACCTTCTGACAAAGCAGTTACTGGAAGCAAAGCCCAGGTCACCTCTTTCCTCACCCAGGACCTGCACAAACTGATGCTCCTGTCGCTCTCCCCATCCAGCCCGGACCAGGGGCTGCACCTTCCTTCAGGCGCCACTCCTCCCGTACCCGACCTCCCCCACGTTTCTGCTTCCACCCAAGGAAGAGGGGCACCTCTCCATGACTAGGATCCTCAAAACCCACAACCCTCCTCCTTCACACTCAGACTCACCTCCATGGACACCGTGTCCGGCAGAGTATGGTCAGCACAGCTGCAGGTTCTCCCCTGCGACCACGCAGAAGGAAGTGAGCACCACAGGAGGATAAAGAATCTGAAAAAGCCGCTCTCCTCGTCCTGTGCTGATGACGTCATTGGGGCAGAGACTACATTTCCCACAAGGCTCTGCGATCCTTGATTAGGCAACAAAGTGAAGGTTCCTGAGTTTTCACAGAGTCCTGTAACCAGGAGACCAGAACCTGATGGGAGAGGAACAGTCTCTGTCAGGGTGAGTCAGAGACAGGATCCTGGTTCTTTATTAAATCCTGGTTTGACATTTCAGGGATAATGAGGAAATTCATACGCGGGTCACTTAGTCAATGACATTAATAATTAATTTAACACTTTTTTGTTCTGATCTAGTTATTCCTGTTATATGACCAATGACTCTTTTTAGTAATGCGATCTAAAGAATAAAAAATAATGTGTTTGGGAACCAGCAGTTAGCGTAATGGCTATGTCACTGGATTCCCACGTAGTTGACCGCAGTTCGCGTCCCGGACCCGGTGGCTTAGAACTCACGCTGGGAGAGTGTGTGTGCGTGTCCAAGATCCCAAGAGGAGAATGGAGGAGAAGGGATTGCGGCATGACCATCCCCCTTGGGGGGGTGATTTCTCGCTTTCTGTCTCTATGTCTCTCTCTGTCTGTCTGGCAAGCACACATGCCCTATAGCAAAAACCTCTCAAAAAATAAATAAATAAAAAATAATGTGTTTTAGGTTATTAAGAAACAGATAGTTACTATGGTAATTCTCTTACAGTCATTAAAATATGTTTATCCTCACCCAATAAGCTGATTTTTGAGTGTTTAATGGTTATTACAATTGGAAAACTGTTCTAGTGTATTTTTAAGATAAGACAGCAGAATAATAGGATAGGTATATTTCATATTCCAAGTCTATTTACACTTCAAGTGTCCAATAATTACTTGACCAAAAGCTCCCATATTCTGTCTAACAAATCTTTAATTATTTGGGGTGTGTCTGTGTGTGGGAGATGTACCTGACTTACCTACCCTTCCTTGATTTTGTCCACAAACCAGGCTAGGAGGAATTTCATATACATTTTGCTATCACTGAGTGTCTTTTCAAACAGAGAACTGACCATCTTTTTAAAAATTATTGTATTTAACTATGTTTATCATTATTATTATTATTATTATTAATTTGACAAGAGAAAGAGAAAGCAAGAGAGAGGGAAAGTGAAAAAGCAAGCCACCAGGTCTGGGACTCCAGCTACACTCAGCCATGTGGGAGTCCATTGCCTTTAACCATGAGGCCACCTTCTGGCCCCAAAATGCCCATCCTAATTCATCAGGGTTAATGTTAGACTGGAGTGGTAAAATAAGGGAATAGTATGAAAAGTGGGTAAAGATTGGGAGTGGTGACTGGAGGAGGGTACAAGAGACATGATTTTGTTCAAGACATATCCCTGATTTTTGCTTTTCCTGTTATATGCCCTGCCGTGTTCAAATTTCTGTATCTTCTCTGATGTTGTGTCTTTCAGTGACTCTGTTTTATAGACTCAACTTAGTCTTGATCACCACAGTACTCTCTCACCTTCTAGTTTTGGATCCCTGGCCTCCCTTCCTCCCATCCTTGGATATCAGGTCTTTCTTATACATATATTGTTATTTTATTGGGGGGATTATTTAAATTCAGGATGATTGGCAGGGGGAGACTGGGAGAGTCAATCCCTGACATTCCTAACTCTAAAATGTAGGTGTTGTTTACTCTCTTTGTGGACTTTAGTTTTCTATATTTTAACATGGAGACAATAAGGTTGGTCAACAGGTGATGTGGTGGTTAAAGTTCTGGATTTCCATAGGGGTGAAACATGTCTAGTCCTGGACCTGGCAGTTTGCTTTCTCACTTTTTCTTTCTCTCCATCTCTCTCTGATCAAATTTAAAATTAGTAATAAATAAAATTAAGTAAATAATGCCTACCAAAAAGAGAAGAAAATGGAGACCATAATGCACATTTGCATGTGTAGAGTTCACCTTGGGCTCACCTCTAGTAATAGACCAAGAAACAATCTCTTCTTCCTTTCTAGGATGGTAAATTTTCCAGAAACATGGAAAGGAGATTCAGTGTTGTGAGTTATTTCCAACATCGGTGATGTATTGTAGTTTTCAGTGTTCAAGTTTATCCTTTTCTTGTTATAATTATTCCTAAGAGAATAATTGACCTTATGGGCCAACTCCATGAAGTTATGGCAGTCAGATCCCACATGGCAGACTGCATAGTTCAATTCCTGTATCTGGCTTGAGAAATATCTGAGGTGTGTATAAAATCATAACCAAAATCTCAAAAGAAGGGATAGGTGGAGGTTAAATGGTTATAGCATGACTATGGCCCATTTGGGGTGCTTTCTCACTTTCCCTCTTCAGTTAAAGAATATGTATTTTGGCAATGTTAAAAAAAAATAATTTATTTTAGTATATTTATCTTATATTGTGTTACTTTTATGAACTTGTTTATTCATTTCCTTTTTCTTTTCTTTTTTGAGAGGATTTTGCCATAGCGTACGTGCGCTAGCCAGAAAGACAGAGAGAGACAGAGAGACAGAAAGTGAGAAATCACCCCCCGGGGGGATGGCCACACCTCAATCCCTTCTTGTCCATTCTCCTCTCGACATCTTGGGCATGCATGCACACACGCCCTGCGTGAGCTTAAGCCACGGGGTCCAGGACTTGAACCGCGGTCGACTACGTGGGAGTTCAGTGACATAGCCATTACACTAACTGCTGCTCCCTGAACTTGTTTGTTCATACAAATAGTCTGTAGCCAATTCCTAGTGAATTCCTAAAAATTGTGTCATGTCATCCACAAATAAAGGTAGCATGATGTATTCCTTCCTAATATAAATGCCTTCTATTTATTTCTGTAGTGACTCCTCACAGTAGTTGACCTTTGAAGTTCCTGTTGAACACATACACTTGTTTTAGAGCCCCTGTAAGGAGGAAAGAGTCCCCTTCTGTGGAAGTAGGGGTCATAGGCCTACTATGAGAAGCCCTAACTATTGTACTTTGTCTTACTGTGTGTATATGCTCTAGCCACTGTCTCAGTGTACAGGGCTGCTCATGGCACCTCAGAGATGCACATATACAAGAACTGTTGTTTCTCAGGATAGTCTATTTGGCAGTGGATCTGCTTTCAGTGTGTCACCACGCTGCAGCTGACTGGGGCCAAGATGGTGAAGTGACCCTATGCATGTTCCTTCTTCAGATTAGTGCAGTTTTGTGGGCATCAGAAATATCTTACATTGGGATGATCAGGAACATCAGGGCTCTTCTGTAGCTAGGGCTGTGGTCCCTGGTGACAATGGGAACACTAGGGACCTCTCAGTTGCTCTGTCCAACCACTGGGGTATTTCTAGCATCTCAAACGAAGCCAGAGTGCAGACACTAGAATAATACCAGCTTTCCAATGTACAAACATCAACATACACACAAGCATAAAGAATAATCAGGAGAATGTGATGTTACCAATGGACAAAAAAAAAAAAATGCAGGGACTGACAGTAAAGGGAAGATGCATGATCTGCTTGACAGAGATTTCACAATCATGGTTTTGAGGAACCAAAACACACTTAAAAGAAACATTTTAACACACTTTTGATGTATATGTGGCAAGGTTCTAGAAGAGATTTTGGGATGGGAAGTATTGTATCTTTGAAATATACAATCTTCTGTGGTTGCTCTTTTAGTATTTACATTTTGAGTTTTACTTGCAGTCATATCTTTATTTAATTATTTTTTCAACAAGTAATTATTCAGCAACTCACTGCCTCAGGAATAGTTTCACTACCTGGATATCTTTTGGTGAATACAGTAATTTAGACATGGCTGTAGTCCAGTAAAAAAAGAGACAGTCATCTTTACTATACAGAATACACCTAAGCTCTAACTATGTTAAAGTCTATAAAGAAAATTGTAGTGGGAACCAGCAGTTAGCGTAATGGCTATGTCGCTGGACTCCCACGTAGTCGACCGTGGTTCGTGTCCCAGACCCGGTGGCTTAAAACTCACGCCGGGCGCGTGTGCGTGCGTGCCCAAGATCCCGAGAGGAGAATGGAGGAGAAGGGATTGCGGTGTGACCATCCCCCCTGGGGGGTGATTTCTCGCTTTCTGTCTCTATGTCTCTCTCTGTCTGTCTGGCGAGCGCACGCGCCCTACAGTGAAAATCTCTAAAAAAAAAAATTGTAGCTTTCTATAAAAGAGAAAAAGAGTTAGTCACAATACCAACCACACACTCTGGGGAGCCTGAAGGATTTATATGGGAAGAGTGACAGTTAAGCAGATTATGAGGGAGAAACAGTATTTGAGGATGATGGAAAATCTTATCCAAAGACCACAGCAGAAAAATTTAGGTACAAATATAGAAGGGAACTAAGGCCCATCAGCATGAAGTACAGTAGAAGAGGGAAAGGAGTGTAAAAGAGGGTTGAAAAGGTCGACATGATCTTGTTGAATATCTTGGGTTTTACCTCAGAGAAATGAGGAAGCCTTGAAATGACTTTAGTAGAAAAAAAAGTATAATCTAATTCATTTTTTGGATTAGCCTAACTATTGTGAAGACAATTTATGGGGACAGGCAAAAGTAGAATTAGGAAAACCAGGATGGAGGCTGTTGGAAATTTTCAGGGAATAGAAACTGGTGACTTGGACTGTGGAGAGATGTGAATTTATGATGAAGAGAATTCATCATAAATTGGATGTGGGATTGGATGTGGGGATGAGACTCTGTAATGACCCATTCAAAGATGACTCAAGTAAAGGCCTTCAGAAGGTTTCACATGGCTCCAGAGAACTAGATTTTTAAGGGAATGAACATTTTCTACTGATAATTCAGCCTCCAACAAACAAGCTAGAGGGAGAACAAGCCGAGCCTTCAGTAGAAGGTTCCACATGGCTCCCGTGAACTAGATTTTTAAGGGAATGAACATTTTCTACTGATAATTCAGCCTCCAACAAATGATCTAGTGGTAGGGATCCCCCCCCACCCCCGCATTCCTAACCTTCTATCTCTGTCTCTCTGTTCCTGTCTTTCCCTGCTTCTGTCTTCCCTTTTTTTTGTAATTTTTCCTTTTTACACTTTTTTTAAAAGTCACAGTTTTTCTCTGGCTCTTAGCTCCACCTTTTTTCTTGTTAATTATGGTTCTGCTCCTGCCACCCAGGCAGAAGAAGTCGGGCATTCAGGAGAAGGTTCCACATGGCTCCAGTGAACTAGATTTTTAAGGGAATGAAGATTTTCTACTGATAATTCACCCTCCAAAAAAACGAGCTAGTAGTAGGGAGTCCCCCCCCCACACACACACCCTCAGCCTTTTATCTCTGTCTCTCGGTTCCTGCCTCTCCCTACTTCTGTCTTCCCTTTTTCTTTGTAATTTTTCCTTTTTACACTTTTTTTAAAAGGCACAATGTTTCTCTGGCTCTGAGCGCCACCTTTTTTCTTGTTAATTATTGCTCTGCTCCTCCCACCCAGGATATAGATGCCAGGCCTTCAGGAGAAGGTTTCACATTCCTCCAGTGAACTAGATTTTTTGAGTGGCGCTTGTGCGCTGCGTGTTTTTCTATTTTGTGATTTTTTTTTATAAAAAAAGAACAGTAATTACAAATTTTTAATTTATTTGTCTTTTTTCTCTTTTTGTTGTTTTTCTCTCTCTGTTTCATTTTCCTTTTTCTTGTCTCTCCACCCACCAATATCCTTTGAATGTGTTTTTAGATGGATCTAAGAGCACTGTAGCTAAACATCCAAATACTAATAGGGTTAAAATATTTCCCCCTATCTACTGAATCTGCTGCACCAGCAATCACAACAGAAGGGCAAAGAGATTCTAGATGACCTCTGTCTTCTTGCTCCTGAACATTAAGGCTGAACTTCAAGAATTTGAAAGAAACACAGCATTCATCAGATGACAAGAAATCACTTGCAGATCACAAGAAATATGGGAAAATGAGAAAATACCTCTCCTCCAAGGGGAAAGAATAACTCTTCTTCATCCACAAGCAGTTTGGTGAAAATCATGGAAATATCTGATAAGATATTCAGATCATTCATAATGTCTAAGCTAACAGAGATGGAAGATAATGAACTGCTAAAGAGAAAGGAGAAAGAAGTTGACGAGTTCTGGGAGATGAGGAGATTCCTGCAAGATCTAAAAGAGGGATTATATACTTTACAAAAGACTCAAACAGAACTGCTAGAGATAAAGTCTTTAATACAAGAAGTAAAACTCTCCCTTGAAAGTATTAAAAGCAGACTAGATCATTCAGAAAATAGAATCTAAGATGTAGAAGAGAAAATGGCTGGCCTAGAAAAATCCACCATGAAGACTGAGAAAATGGCCCCAAAATTTGAGCATCATATGCGAGGAGTACTGGATAGCATCAAACATCCAAATATCTGTATAATTGGCATTCCAGAAGGTGAGGAGACCCATAAGGGCATTGACAATCTATCCCATGAAATCCTGCAAGGAAACTTACCAAACCTAGAGAGGCGTTCGAAGGTACCAGTCCCAGGAAATGCAAAGGACCCCAAATAGAATCAACCCAAGAAGATCTTCTCCAAAACACATTATAGCCAGTTTGACCAAAACCGCAGACAAAGACGAGATACTAAGATTAGCAAGAGAAATACATCAAGTTACCTACAAAGGACATTCCATCAGTCTAACAGCAGATGTCTCATCAGAAACAATACAAGCGAGGAGAGAATGGGAAAATATATTCCAAGTGTTAGGAGAGAAACAATTTTATCCAAGAATACTGTACCCAGGAAGATTATCTTTCAGGTGGGAAGAAAAGAACATTCTCAGGTAAACAAAATCTGAAAGAATTTACCAGCACCAGACCAGCTCTCCAAAAAGTTCTCAAGGGTATAATAAGAGTCCAAAAACTAAGAAAGTGGCCAGCTTAATCATAGGGACAAGTCTGGAGTTGAATATTATATCCCAGAATTTAATCAGGAAAATTGAACCAGAACAGAAGATAAAAGTACATGAGACTGATAAGTTCATGCACCTACCATTTGAACAGAATCCTAACCTGTTTCCTGGCTTTTAAGCAAATTTTCTTGGCCTTTCTTTGTTTGAAGTTAAAACTGGTTTTCTTAGTAGTAACGAGTGAACTCACCATTGAAAGTAGTTAGGTTATGTAGGAAATTGTGTGATCAATGCAATGTGGGTGGGAAGGGAATGGAGGACAATTTTTGACACCGGAGATGGTTTGAGAGGAGAGTGGGAAGGGACAGAGGGTCCGAAAGCGGGGTGGAAATAATTCTAGGAACTAGAATTGAAAAATTTTTTTGTGATGTGCATGATTGAGTCATTATGCAGTGTGTACTAGATGGGAGATTGCATTTTGTGTGCTGTGATGATGCTTAGAAAAGGAATGTAAATTGAGTTAAAAAAAAGTTTCAGGAAAAAAATATATCTATTTAATGACCGCAGTAGGATATGTATCCCCAGCTAGGTGCTACTTTATAGGATGCATAAAGTTAGACTTGTGTTCATGGAAATGTGTGTGTCACCCCTGTTTGCTATGAGGGTATTTGGATTGATTAGGGTCTTTGGTGATTCGATAAAATGTGGGGGGAAAACGGT
Source organism: Tupaia belangeri (assembly GCA_000181375.1). NCBI lineage: Eukaryota > Metazoa > Chordata > Mammalia > Scandentia > Tupaiidae > Tupaia > Tupaia belangeri. The sequence continues at coordinate 8,742 of AAPY01798471.1, forward strand.
ATACAAATATGACTTAAGTATAATTCAACAGCTTCTGGATTGAGTTGCTGGATGTGGTGATGCCATTTTGGTTACAACATGAGGTACACACAGACAAAGAAATCATAGCTTTGGGTCAAGTCTTTAATGGGAGGCATAAATGTCCTCTGAAATTCTTCAGGGACCCCATTGCTAGTTTAGAGTAGAGATAAGTGTATTCATATGAGAAACAAGGCAGAAGAGAAGAAGTGATGGCCAGGAAAATAGATGAGTGGATCCAGGGGGAAAGAAATTTGTCTGTAGTAGAGCACCTATTTCAGGGTCCTAGGTCTATAAAGTCAAAATTGATGTGACAGGATCAGTGTCATTAAGTCAGTGACAGTTGAGGGCAGTATACTGTCAAGGACAGCAGGAGAGAAGAGCTTAGTAGAATTAAATAGTATAAAAATGTTAAGTCTGATCTCCCTTTGCTCCACTTCAGGAAGGTTAAGGGAAGAGGACAGAAAGAATGCAAGACAGATTAAAGCAGCCCTTTCAAACAAGATTTTCATATGCCTGTCTTCTGCTACAGTACATTGGTTATCAAATGCTTCTGGAAACTTCCCAAACTAAATCCAATGCCAACTGTTTTTATTTATTATTATTTGGCATTTGGTAGGTAACCTGTTTAATTTCTGTGGTTACTGTAAGAAAATAAAATCCCCTTTAGTCTGCATACTGACCACAGAACACTTAACAACAGATTGTTTTATTATTATTATTATTTACTTAGGACTCATGGGATTTTAAAAGTGAGAAGAAAGCAAACACCTGACTCTAGTTTGGAAATTTATCCCTCACTACTTTCCCACATTTATAGTTTCTTTCATTCACTGTGTTTTCCTTTTGGAATGTTTAGTGCTTGTGACTACTCAAAATAACTTTGTTTGTTTGTTTTTGTTTTTGTTTTTGCTGTAGGGCACATGTACTCACCATCAAAACCTGCTTCATTGCTAATTGGGAACTTCCACAGCTTCCTTTCTTTTGGCCACTGGATCATCTCTTCAAATCCATTAGAAATAAGCTGTTCATTGACTCTGGCAACCTGCTTAGCAAATTCTACATTCCAAAGTGAAGGTGATGTCTCTGGTTCAGGTGATTCTTCAGTAACTGTCTTAATGTCAAAAATATTAAGTCTCTTCCCCTTGAATATATTTCTCCTAAGATGTTTTCTAAGATCAGCCGTCCTCTTCTGACCAAGGTCACTGTCCAATCCTTCATCAAACTGAATCTTATGCTCTGGTCATGTACTAACTCTAGCTGTAACAGATCTGGCAACTTTCATATCTGATATTATGTTGCTGACACTAGTTTTAGATCTCTTTTTGTCTACATATGCCCTCATGTCTTTCTCATGCTGCCGGAGTTGCTTGAGCAGTTCTGATTTGGTCGTCTGCTTGTTGAAAGGGAGAGATTCTGCAATAGCAGATGGAGGTGCCACCAACTCAGAACTGAGCTGCCCCTTTCTCTTCTTTGTTGTATCTTCTGTAGTTTTCTTAGGCCTGCCAATTGTAACCTCCAAATTTGCAAGTGGTCTTCTGTTAGGTGGCTTTGTTGTTTGTACGTTTACAGTACTTAATTCAAATTTCATGCTCTTAATAATATCTAACAAGTCTTTTTTTGTATTTTCTTTGACATCATCTTGGCTCTCTGAAGTCTTTTTGGAAATCTCATTGGTTAGAAAAGACTGCTCATCTTTCTTGCTATAGATAACACTTTTGGTACCAAAATACCTTTGGATATTATTTTTTGTCCTTATTGTTCTTCACGGAGCAGCCAGTAGCATGACCATAGTCATCATTGCCTCCAGGCTTCCAGACAGCAAAGGGTGGTGGGAAAGTGGGCAAAGAGGTAGGAATTCTGAGACTCTAGGTAACAATTGTCAAGAAACACACTGAATAAAAAAGGTCCTTTATTTCTTTAAGGAATTTAAATATACTTGGTGTAAGCTCACATTGAGATTGCCCTGCTATTGCTATTTTTTTCTAAGTAAACTTATCTACCAAGTGGTGACTATTGGGCTTTCCTTTGTACTTAGTGGTGATTATTGGGCTTTCCTTTGTACTTTTAATTTTCTTCATGAAATTTTAATTTACCAAATCAAATTTAAAGATTTTTCTCCCTTTTTAGTTTTTTTGTCTTCCTCTAGCAGCCTCGGAAATTCCATCCCAAGACTTGGTATCATATTTAAAATTGTAAATCATATCCAGAGTTACTCAAGACCTGGATTCCTCATTTCAAGGACCAAGGTGTTACTTTTCAAATCAGTTACATTGCTCTGCATTTTTCTCCAGCCCCATATTGATGTCAGGAACCCTGACTCCTCTTCTACACTTATTTATATCCTTGTAAATTAATCTATGTAATCTCGAAGCCAATAATTATATTTCTTTTTGGGAAACTGAGACAACCAGAGTTCCAAATACCAAATAAGGAAATGAGAAGAGAAAAATTCAGTACTTACAGCGTTTTCTTGGGTTTATCTTGAACTGTACAAGGACCTATTTTTCTTTTGGTTTAGAGAGATTTTTTGCTATAGGGCATGTACACTTGCCAGAAAGACAGAAAGAGACAGAGGGACAGGAAGCAAGAAATCCCCCCTTCTGCAAATAACCATGCTGCAATCCTTTCTCTCCCATTCTCCTCTTGAGATCATGAGCACACATGCACATGTGACTGGTGTGTTTTAAGCCACCAAGTTTGGGACTTGAACCATGGTTGACTGCATGGGAGTCTAGTAATGTAACCATTACACCATTTGGTTGTACCAGGATCTATTTTTCTTAAGAGATTAGTGGAAAAGTACCAGATATGCCTGACCCCAACATCTTTTGAAAGCCCTTTCTCCCACATTAGGTTTTTTAATCCCCATAATCTCTAACAAAATTGTCAATTCCTCATAATATCTCTGATCTCTTAAATATCTCAATGTCTTCCTCAGCTGTATGTGGCAAGGGACATCTGCCCCCAGCAAGCATTTTTTTCTGAAAACCACTCCTAATTGGAAGGGTTCTGTCACCTGTAGCTTTTCCTAGGGTGGCTGTAAGGAAGTACCACTGATTACATGGCTTTAAAAACAGAAACCTTTTATTTTACAGTTCTGGAGGGTGCAAGTGTGAAGTCAAGGCTTCAGCAGGGCCAGGCATCCTCTGACTGCATAGACTCTGTCCTTGTCTCTTGTCGGCTTCTGGTTTTGGTATTGAATCTTTAGCAGTTTTTGGTTTGCAGCTATCTCACTCCAATTTCTGGTCAGTCACAAGGCATTTTTCCATTTTTAAAAAGACGCTTATCATATTGGGTTCCATACCACCTCAGTGACCTCATGCTAATTAGATATGGAATGACTGTATTTCCACAGTCCCAGTTACCAGTAGTAGGTCTTTAACATATCTTCACTGGGCAGGGAAAAACATGACTGTATCCTCACCCTATGTCAGAAGCAGTAAAGGAGTGAGGGAGGCCGTAAGGATATGTGACAGTCACAAGACATAGAACTGCCTTGGTCATACTCTCATTTGTGTGTATGGTGGGTACACCTTGCAATGACCAAGTCTGACACCATAAGAGCCCTGAAGTTTGAAAAAAATTAATTGTTTTATTCAAACTAAGTACTTCCATCACAACACATGTTCAGTATAAAGATTATAGGAGTGCTATACACTCATTTTTTAGACAAAATATTTAAACCCCATTGTATATTTTATACTTAAAGTACATCTCTATTGAGATTAGACATGTTTTAGATGATCAAGTTAGGAAAATGTTTTTTCTTAAAATTGATTAGCTAGGGGCCAGCAGATGGCATAGTGGTAAAGGTGCTGGACTCCCACATAATTGACCCTGGTTCAAGTCCCAGACCTGGTGGCTTGAGAATCATACCAGCACATGTGATGTGTGCCCAAGATCCCAGAAGGAGAATGGAGAAGGGATTGCAGTATGGCCATCTTCCCTATGGGGTGATTTATTATTTTCCTTTTCATTGTCTCTGTTTCTCTTCAGTGGGTGCATATGCCCTATGAACTAACCTTTGAGAAAAAAATGATGGAATATATTTTTAGAGCAATTTTTAATTAACAGAAAAATTAGCAGTGGTTTGTTACTCAACCCTACCCCACAGACCTCTGCTCTCCCTTGGCACTCTCTCACAGCCCAGTAAAGTGCCAGTGACAGTTCTCTGTAGGAAGGGACACACCACCAGTGGATGGTGTGGCAGGAGAAGTTTGGCCTTGGCACTTCTGGAGGGCCATGAGTTGAGTACCTGATAAAGGGACATTCAGTGACCGTTGCTGCTTCTATGGCTCTGGAAGTGGGCATGGACTACTTGGACTTCATCTTCAGTCCCACCTGGAGATCTTTGCTCCCCAGGCAGTGTCATGGCACAACATTTCCCCAGCCATCCATGCCACCCCACTTTATAAAGCAGCAATGACTTCTACCTGCACAATGGTCAGCATTTTTGAGGTTCAGGCACTACTGCTACAGCTTCCCTGAATGCTCACATTCAGATCTCTCAGAAAACATCAAGGTCACTTTCACTCCCTATGCAGCCAGAACAGGGAGAAGCAAGAGATGCCTGAGCCCCTGAGAATTTAGTGCAGCTGCTTTCTGACCATGGGCATTCCAGATATCACAGCCACCACAGATACATCAGACACCGCAGCCCACCCCCCAGCTCATGCCACCACAGCCCTCCCTGACATGAGCCATCAGTACTGCAAACTTCTGTCCATTCATTTCCCAGGAACAGGGTCTTCATGGTGCAAAAAATGGACTGTAATATCACCTGACTTCAATTTAATGTCACAATGTGTAGCCACTAAATGAAAAGAAAACTTCAGGTGGAGACAGCACAAAGGAAAATTAGAAGCCACCTCATTTTTGTGCAGAATTGTAGGAGCAATCTCATTGGCTGCTAAAAACAATCCATACTACAAGACAGTGGACAAAGCTGGCTGGGATCAGTCTGCCACTGTCTCTCTGAATTATCATTTTATCCCAGCATTGCTTTACTGTCAGACCCACCAACAGTGAACAGTTCCTAAGTTTGGGGGTGAGTATTAAAGAAAGACAAGAAGACAAGATAGAAATGGGAGGACTGCCAGTCAATACTGGTCAGCCCTGAATGTACTTAATTGCTAGTATTTATACACACTCCAGAGATTTCTGTGATGTAAGATTTTAAGTCCTTACTGAATTTATCAGGTTATTATAACAATACTTTGGAACATTCAGTTCAAAACAATCCCAAGACATTCTGCTCATAACAATCCAGCCACCCAAGGCCATGTCCAGAAAATGACCTTGGTCTTATTCTGGTGGTCATGTCGTGCATATTCCTCATGTCTTCTTTTTGGCTTCCCCCACTTTACCAGGGAGAACTAGACAAAGGTTCATCAGGAGAATTTGCTGTGTGTGAAAGCAAATTAAAGAGCAGGCTTTTAGGATAAGACAGGCTAGGGCTGTCCTGTGTTAGTGACACTGTGGAACTGCACCCTTCTGGGAGTGCCAGGCCTCTCCCAACCACGTGGAGTGCTATCTGCTTGCTCTAGTGGAGCCTGGACTTCAGAGAACCTGTTCAGGTAAGGCCACTGTCATCTGAGCCTGAACCTGTCATCTCACAGTCCAGACATGCCTTCACCCAGGAAGACAGGTTGCCCAGAGCAATCATGGTCTCTTGTCTACACACTCCATATTTTTTTAAAGAATTATTTATTTAATTTTATTTATCATCATCATCATCATTATTTTAATTCACCAGGGAGCAACAGAGAGAGCCTGGGAAAGTGAGTAAGCAAACCTCCAGGTTCATGACTGAAACCATGGGAGAGTCCCACACCTCAACCACCATACCACCTGTTGATCTCTATACATCCCATCTTAATCAGCACTCCACAGCAACTACCATGGGGATTAAGTCTGTCACCTGCACTGTTGTTCAACCAGCCAGGTCTCTGGAACTTCCCAAGACCACTTTGTGCACATGGTAACCACAGTACAACAGGTGAACACCAACTACTGATAAGAACTATACCACAGAACAGAACTTGTATGGCCTAATTTTCACTGTGACCCATAACCTGGTGAACAATACAACAGTAGGTCTTTCATACTTGGGCAACTCAGGTGTCAAAGGTGGTGTCCTTGCCGACAAAGCACCAGGACCCACCTAGTCAAAGCAACTGGAACCTAAGCAGATCAAGATGAAAGACTAGGATAGTGTTATTCTCTCAGTGAACATGGACCCACCGCCAGCCACTAGGAGGGGATGGGATTCCAAACTAACTCCAGGAGAGCTTTTTTCTTTTTTTTTTTTCTCTCTCTCTTTTTTTTCTTTCATTTATTTATTTTTACATTTTTCCACAAACATTTACTTTACATAGCAAAAAATTTTAGCTCATAATCCATACTTCTTGACAGTTTACGAACACTTTCAAAATTTCAAAATACTGAATTTTAAAGAAAATGTTCAAAATATGTCATAATTTTGTATAATTTTATGACTCTATAACAACAGAAGCAGTACGGTTTCAGATATATATATATATGTATATATATATATATATATATATACATATATATATATATATATTAGAGTGCAGGAGAGCTTTTTTTTTTTTTTTTGGAGAGTTTTTTTCACTATAGGGCACATGCGCTCGCCAGACAGACAGAGAGAGACATAGGTACAGAAAGTGAGAAATCACCCCCCAGGGGGGATGGTCACACCCCAATCCCTTCTCCATTCTCCTCTTGGTATCTTGGGCACGCACGCACACGTGTCCGGCGTGAGTTTTAAGCCACCGGGTCTGGGACGCGAACTGCGGTCGACTACGTGGGAGTCCAGCGACATAGCCATTATGCAAACTGCTGGTTCCCAAGGAGAGCTTTTTTCACATCAGACTCAGACTTTTTGGTGTTGAATAAAGATGTCGCTGCTCACCTCACTGGTGTTTAAGCACATCTTCTCTTTTCAGGAAAACAAAAACAAAAACAAAGAAAAAACACCCAGCAAACCTGGTTCCTAAGAACATGGTTCACAGAATTTATAGCTTTCTTAGCAACACATGAAAAGTGAATGTATATAAATAAAAGTAGATAATACAATATTCCCTTCACTGCTATCAGATGGATGCCCCTGTATAAAGTCCTCCAAGGAACTGTTTTGAACTGTTTTCCAGCATGGTACAGCAGGAGTTCCCAGTTTGCTACCTTCAGGCTCAGTTTTGAATTAAAATATAAACTCAAGGTCCTGCTTCAGGGACTAATGTCTCCAGGTGTGAATAGTGTGGTCCACACATGATACAGACAGATCTCCCAGAACTAGGTTCCTGGAGGGACCCACAGGGGACATACCACTGCCCCAAAAGGACCTAATTTTTAATTGGCTTTGAAATTTAAAGAAAGTTTTAGATATAGAATCAAGAAAAGCTAGTTTCCTGGAGAACATAAGCTAATTCATACACAGAAATCTATGAGTATGGTTTATCGCACTGACAGATGGAACATCAGTACTATCCTCTATCTTTTTTTTTAATGTGTGATTGTACTGACACGTTTGATTTCTATCTTCCATATTCATGTTTTTAACATTTCCAATCTAGTAAAGTGTAATTAACTAGCACATGATCAATGTAGCATGGAAAGAACACAGAAGAACATTCCAAATGTACTTGGCTATCTTGATGATTATCTTTCGAGCATTTTATATTTTCCCACCTTTCTAACTGGTCTCCATACAAAGAAAAGTGATTATTTTAAAAAGTGATTATAAAGCAAATAATTTAAGTGGTCTTTAAAATTTTTTCTGGAGGGTGCATGAGAGAGAGAAAAAGAAAAGAACCCTCCTCCCAGGATGATCACACCACAATCCCTTCTCCATTTCTCCTTTTGGGATTTGGGCACATATGTATGCACACACACACACACACACACACACACACACACACACAGTGTGTTTTCCAAACTGCAATGTACTTCAGAGAAATGTAATCATGGTTCACAGGGTGTATAGCTTTCTTAGCAACCAATGGAAAGTGAAATCATGGAAATAAAAGTAGTACAGTATTCCCTTCACTGCTATTGGATGGATGCCCCTGCATAAAGTCTTCCAAGGAATTGCTTTGAACTGCTTTCCAGCAAGGCATAGCCAGTGCTTTTCTCTATAGTGGGGAGGGCAGCACTTACACTCACATACTCCCTTTAAGGGTGGACACTTCAGGACTGTGCTAAGGTGTTCAGTATTTGCAGTAGTTTTATCATATTCTTCATGTGCCCTCAGTGAGCAGGAGACAGTTTAGAAGAAATAAAAGTGAATAAAATAGATGAGGTGCTTACCCATATGTCACAGTCTATCCTGGAAGACAATGCCAAAGTAATAAATTAAAAAGTTGAGAGAGCCACAGGTGGATTCAACTGGGCCAGTTAGACTACTTGAAAAGAAATGTTGTTTATTTACTGCTCAGAACTTAACTATTGAAATGATGGAATGAGTGAATGATAGTAAGGTGGACTTCAGAGAGAGTTTCAAGTGCCAAACTAAGCATTCCAATCCCCAGGCACAGAGCACAAAGTGACAGTCATCAGTTATGAAGGTCAGGGATTTGCTAAAACAGCACAAAGGGGATAATTCACACTTGATTCACTGTTTTCTATAGCAATTTATTTATTTATTTTAAAGAATTCTTTCTTTATTTAATTCCATTTGTTATTATTAGTTTTGAACTTGACCAGACAAAGAGAGAGAAAGGGTAAGTGAGAAAGCAAGTCGCCAGGTCTGGGACTCAAACCATGATTGGCCATGTGGGAATCCTGAGCCTTTAACCACTACACCACCTTCCAGCCCTCCTATAACAATTTATTAATAGCAAAAATATTTTTTACTTATTTTTTACTTATTTTTTACATTTTTTTTACTTATTGTAGTATTTTCCTATAAGGCCACTGCAGTCTCTGAAGAGAAACATGAGAGGAAAGTGAGAAATCACTCCCCAGGGGAGATGGCTATGCAGCAATCCTTTCTCTTCCACTCTCCTCTCAGGATCTAATTTTAACTGCACAGTGAGCCATATGGGATCCCATGCCTTTACCACTTGCTATCCCAGTTTGCTTTTTTATTTATAGACTTTTGCTATAGGATGTGTGCATTAACTGCATAGAAAGACAGACAGAGAGAGAGAGAGCGTAAGTGAGCAATCATTATCCAGAGCAAATGGCTACACTGCAATCCCTTCTCAATTCTTTCAGGATTTGGGACACACACGCACATGCACGCGGCCAATATATACTGGTGTATATATTGAAGAACATATATATACACCAAAGCAAAGAAGACAGCATTAGGAAATCCAGTCAAGTCATGTGATTCAGGACAAACAATTCAGCCAAGTCACAAAACATAAAGGTTTAGGCCTAGATAGTAATTCAGATATTCTCCTGCTCTGGTACATGGAGCTTCTATGACTAATGCTCACCTGAACAGAGGTGACTTTAAAGGAGGATCATGAATGTATGGAGAAGACAAGAAATATTTTGAATGAGAAGTACACATATTCACTATTTTTATACATTTAAAAAATTATATATAGAAAATTATAGAATATAGATCTATAAAATATATACATACAAATTATATATATACAATTATAAAATACAAAGCAGTTTTTGGATTTTTAAAGAGAACATGGAACAATTGGACAAAGGCAGTTAACATGTATGTCACCAGAGGTATTTCACATTTTCTGTGATGAGAACGTAGTATCATACTCTCCTGGCACTATTAGAATGAATAGTACTCAATTGTGACTTACACTCCCCATGCTTATACTACCCTTTATATCCCTTGGAGAATTGGATGTACCTCACATGTCATCTCATTTCTATGTATGTCCAGAAACCATGATTGAAGCATTTCTTATTTTCCCTATGTTCTGGAACCTTAAAATAGCATCTGGCAGGGCCAGCAGTGGCATGGTATCTAAGGCGTTGGATTCTCACATGGATAGTCATGGTTGAAATCTCAGAACTGTGGCTTGCTTTCCTACTCCCCCACCCCTATCTATCTGGTGAGTGCACATGCCCTGTTGCAAATTACACACATAATAATAATAATAATAAATAAAATTAAATAACAAATTATTTAAAGAAAAATAAATAAATAGCATCTGACTTGTCAGTTTCTTAACCATTTGGCAAATTTCAGGTACCTTTTGGTTGCTTTTCTATAGCTTTATACAATGCTACATTAACTGAAAAAAAGTGTTTTAAAGTATGATTTTGTTGATAATAAAACATAAAATTCACATCTTCTAGTCAATTATTGATTACACCTGTCTTCTTACCAATATACAAATACATTTTTCTATGCAGTTAACTGGTCTTCATAATTATTTTCCATTTGGAAATTTTCAGCTTTTAAAAGAATATTACTTAAAACTACGCTTTGAGATAAAAAAAAATAGTTCTTTTTTGTTTCTTATTTAGCTAGTGTTATGTATGTCTTTTAGTATTTCTTCATTCTCTATGGAATTACTCTAGTCTTAGTATTTTAAAACTCAACCTTAATTTAAATATTCAAATGTTCTGATTTATGTTTTTGAGAAGTTTTTGCCTTAGGGTGTGTGGAAGAGAGACAGACAGAGTGAGAGAGAAAATGAGAAATCAACTCCCAGGGTGAATGCCCAGGTCCCAATCCCTTATTCCCCTTTATCCTCCCAGGATCTCATGGCATGCAGCCACACGTGCCTGGCATGGTTTTAAAGCCACCATGTCCAGGATTTGAACTGCAGCTGTTCATATGGAAGTCCAGTGACATAACTGCTACACTGTCTGCTGCTCCCTTGATTAGTTAATTAAGAATGCTAAACCTAAGATTTTATGCAATCAGAACTCTACTTTTGTTGACTTTGTATGTTTTATTGTTACCTTTTCCTTTTTTGTTTTTGCTATAGGGTGTATGCACTTGCCACAGTGAAATGAGAGGGAAAGAGAGAAAAAGAAAATGAGACCTAAACACTTATGGAAATGATCATGCCACAATCCCTTCTCCTCCATTCTGGGGATTATTGGGCATGCAGGCATACCCACCTGGCATGTTTTTCAAGCCATTCAATTCAGAACTCAAACCACATAGTCAGTCTTGTGGGATCCAATTACCTTAACCTCTATGCTGAGTTGGGAGTTAGATCTCATTGTAGGTACCTAGAAAATGAGCTCTGTATATTTTATTTACTGTGGTTTTGTTTTCTGTAGTCTGGTAAATTTTCACTATGCTCCCATTTCTAGTCTCAGAAAAATTTAAGATTCCTGTTGGCTGAGCTAAAATCAGGCTGAAACCAATTACTGGAGCACAAAGAGTGACTATCAAGCCACTGGGCCTGGGACTCAAATGATGATCACATGGGAGTACAGTGCCTTGACCACCATGCCATTTGTTGGCCCCTGCTTTGTAAAAGTATAATCAGGCTTCTGAAAGTTCTCCCAGTCCTATCTGCACACTTGTATGTAATATATGTAAATGCATTTGGTCAGCATCTCTGTTACCTGTAATGTTACCATTTAGTTATTTTCTATCCAATTACTCTCATCTTGCTCTTTGGGTATAAATTATTACTTGTTCTTGTTATATTTAGAGTTGAACCTAATATTCCTGAACTACTGCAAAATCTCATGGCCACATTTCTCATATATATTTTGAGGCTTTAAAGGGAGCTTTCTTTACTGTGCTTTAAAAGATATTAACTTTGCAGTTCAGGCATTGGATACCACGTGGTTGACCATGGAACGAGTCCTGATCCTGGAAACTTGAAAATTATGCCAGCACAAGTGCATACATGACCAAAACCCTGAGAGAAGAATGGAGAAGGGACTGTGGTGTGGCCATCTTCTGTGGTTTATATATTGTTGTGGCCTTTAGACACCCAAGGCTTGTCTACAAAGCACATTTATATGATCCTCTTGTGAGCAGTGAGCACCCAGGGTCAGCTCCTTGATGCTGACATTAACTTCACTTCATAAACTCAGCACCTCAATATGCATGTAGTCCTCACTGTATAGGTCTTGGTTGTAAAAGGACTGATGTCCCAATAATTTCACTTATTCTAAGCCTTCCAAAGACTGAATATGGAAATAATGCTGATGGAGTGGACAACAAACTATATTAATTTGTCTCTTCTGTCTGAAAAAAATGGAGAAACATTAAAAATAATGTGCTGAGAATGAAACAGCAGGTGGCTTGAGAGTACAGAGAGAAAGTCGAGGCCAAGCTAAGATATACCTACAATGATGCACTGTCTTTTTTGGAAAAGTTCTTGATCCACCATGCTTCCCAAGCAGAGAGTAAAGTCTTCTACTTCAAAGTGAAAGGTGAGTACTACCATTACGTGGCTGAGGTTGCTGATGGAGATGATAAGAAAGGGATTGAGGATCAGTCAAAACAACCATAACAAGAC
>AAPY01798476.1:0-10413 GCA_000181375.1 Tupaia belangeri
TCAATATCTACTGAACCTGCTGCACAGTGATCACAACAGAACGGCAAAGAGATTCCAGATCACTCTTTCTGCTTGCTCCTGAACATTCAGATTGAACTTCAAGAATTAGAAAGAAACACATCATCTATCAGATGACTAGAAATCACCGCAGGACAATAAGAAATATGGGAAAGCAAGAAAACACCTCTCCTCCAAGGGAAAAGAATAACTCCTTTTTATCCACAAGCAGTTCAATGGAAATCATGGAAATGTCTGATAAAGAATTTAGAACATTCGGGACCAGCAGTTATCGTAATGGCTATGTCGCTGGACTCCCATGCAGTCAACTGCGGTCCGATGTCCAGACCCAGTGGCTTAAACTCACGCTGGGCGAGTGTTCGTGTGTGCCCAAGATCCCGAGAGGAGAATGGAGGAGAAGGGATTGTGGCATGGCCATCCCCTCTGGGGGGTGATTTCTCACTTTCTATCTCTCTGTCTCTCTCTGTCTGGTGAGCGCACGTGCCCTAAAGCAAAAACCTCTCAAAAAATAAAAAAGAATTTAGAACATTCATAATGGTGAAGCTAACAGAGATGGAAGAGAAGAGAAACAATGAACTGATACAGAGGAAGGAGAAAGAAGTTGACAAGTTCCAGGAGGTGAGAAAATTTTTGCAATATCTAAAAGAGGAATTACACACTTTACAAAAGAATCAAACAAACTTCTAGAGATGAAGTCTATAATGAAGGAAGTCAAAGTCTCCCTTGAAAGTATTGAAAGCAGACTAGATCATACAGAAAATAGAATCTCAGACGTAGAAAAGAATATTGCTGGCCTAGAAAAATCCACCATGAAGACTGAGAAAATGGCCCCAAAATTTGAGAATAATATACAAGAAGTACTAGATACCATCAAACGTCCAAACATCTGGATAATTGGCATTCCAGAAAGTGAAGAGACCCATAAGGGCATTGATAATATATTACATGAAATCCTGCAAGAAAACTTTCCAAACCTAGAGAGGCATTCAAAGATCCAGTCCCAAGGAATACAAATGACTCCAAATAGAATCAACCCAAGAAGATCTTCTCCAAGACACATTACAGCCAGGTTGACCAAAACCACAGACAAAGACAAGATACTAAGATTGGCAAGAGAAAAACATCAAGGACATCCCATCAGGCTAACAGCAGATCTCTCATTGGAAACAATGCAAGCAAGGAAAGAATGGGAAAATATATTCAAAGTGTTAAGAGAGAAGCAATTTCATCCAAGAATACTGTACCTGGCAAGATTATCTTTCATGTGGGAAGAAAAGACAAGAACATTCTCAGATAAACAAAACCTGAAAGAATTTACAAGAACCAGACCAGATCTCCAAGAAGTTCTCAAGGGTGTGCTATATCAGGAAAATTAAATACAGACAAACAGAAAGAAAAGTTCAAAAACTAAGAAAGTGGCCAATTTAATTGTAGGGACAAGTCTGGAGTTGAATATTATATCCCAGAATCTATTTGGGAAAATTGAACCACAACAGAAGATAAAGTAAATGAGACTAATAGGTTCAAGCATGTACCATTTGAACAGAATCCTAACCTGTTTCCTGGCTTTAAGCAAATTTCTTTAGCCTTTCTTTGATTTAAGTTAAAACTGGTTTTCTTAATAGTACCAAGTGAACTTACCATTGAAAATATTTAGATTATTTAAGAAATTGTGTGATCAATACAATGTGGGTGGGAAAGGAAAGGAAGACAATTGTAAACACCAGAGATAGTGTGAGAAGAGGGTGGGAAAGCACAGAGGGTCAGAAAGAGGGGTAAAATAATTCTAGGAACTAGAAATGGAAAATTTTTTATAATAATATGCATGATTAAGTCCCTATATAGTATATTCTGAAAAGCAAAGGGGGAATGATTCCGTGGAAGCTGAAAAATTAAAGGGAGTTGAGACGAGAGGCTGTTCATATCCAAGAGGATCTCCCCCCATTAGTTTAGAATAATTAGTGCTTACAATTATTTTATCATGATCCCAAGCAAATTCACAAGGGTAAGGTGTAGTGGGTTCAGATGGGGTTGGAGGGAAGGGGGTAGGGTTTTAATAATGTAAAAGCAAAAGCACAGTACCGAAGCAGGAAAAGCAGGTTAATTCTTTTTTAGGGTAGGGTCTGTCTCTACCTAGACATAATAGAATTTTAATGATCTTTATAGCTCAGGGCAAGGGTTTTGGCTGATGATTATATCACTAAGAAACATAAAGACAATAGGAATGTTAATTACTGTTTACTCTTAGGCACAGAGGAGAAGTCAAGTTTCTAGTCACAGGAATCTAGGAGTTTATAATGGAGGTGCTTCTTTAAGATGGAATCGCTCTTGCATCATTCCCTGCTTCTCTTGGAGGTGCTCCTCCACGATGGGGTCGTGTCTGGTATACTTGGGCTTTAGGTCTAGAGGCAATTAACAGGTAATAGTTAAAGGCCTTTATTCTGTGGGAGACATATTGGGTAAGAAAACTGAGTAAATTAGAGCAAAAACCAAAATTAGAAGCACGGTGAATAGAGCACTTAAAACGGGAGCAAAGAGCAAGGAGCCTACTGGTACAAGAGGTCATTCTAAGCATCTCATTGGTCAAAGGACTCTCGTGGCCTATCCTTACAGACCAAGGTCCCTGTGAGAACAGTTTACTTGGCTTTGGTGTGACAGACTCGCAGGCTAACTTTACAACTATGTGAGGCCCCATCTGGACTAGTTGGAGGGGCTTTTTTCTTTTAGTTGTTTTACTGTATATAATATTTAAAGATATCAAAACTAGCTCCAGAACCCTTCTTTCAGTTTTTATCTTATTTTTTTTGTTTTTATTTTTTACAAGTTTAACATTAAAAATTGCCTTATTTTAGCAGACATGTTTGTTTTAAGTTATTAATAGAAACAAGGCTATTTATTTAAGATTTTTTTTAAAGAAAAGTAAAACTAGGCTAGTCTTACATTAGCTAGCTTTATTTTAGAGACTGAACTATTAGACGCTATAGATTTTTCTAATGTTCCCTAAGGTTTTTTTTTTATTCGATTTTCAAGGGAGCCTTGCCTGAGGGTTTTAGGATTTACCTGCGTACAAGCGACATTTTTGAGACAACACCATTGATAACGCTATCTAGACTAGGCACAAAGCATTTTTTTCTTAACCAGTTTAGCAAGCTTTGGGTTTTTTTTTTTTTTTTTTAAGCCAGCTTATTTACTGAAGTTATTTGAACTTGAGAAACATTTAGACAAATTTTTATGAGCGCTCTCTTTATAAACCAAATTGAATAGGAATACTTTAAGGCCTGTTTTTACACAGACATACAACATATAGTACGTAACATGACATATTACATGCATAGACACACACACACACCCACATCAGAATTACAAGAGACAATTTTTCTGGGGTTATTTTGACATTGATACCTTTTGAGTAATTTCCTCTTTTGACATTTTTAATTATATACTTAAGGATGGTCGAAAATGATAGGAAGCTCCTGCGGCAGCCAATTGTTGTGATAATCAGCAGCAGCCTCTTCTAATTTCTCCTGGTCAAAAGGACTTCGGTGTTCAAAATGATGTGAGCTTTTACTGACCTGAATACCTTTTTGTTTTAAAGTACGTTTTAGGATGTCTATATACAAAATCCTATTCTTAGGTGTAGCATTACCCATGATTGCTCACACCTAGGCACTAATTAATTCTGTATGGTTTTGATTCTTAGGTGTAGCAATACCCTGACTGCCTGCACCTAGGTACTTGAATTCTTTTATGGTTTTAATTCTTAGGTACAGCACCACCCTAGATTGCTAATACCTGGGCACTTAAAGCGTCTCTATGGTTCTGATTCTTAGGTACAGCAATACCCCTGGCTGCTTGTACCTAGGCAATAAAACATCTCTAGTTCTGGCCTTCCTCCTAATCCCCTCCAGAGAGCACAGCTCTTGTCAAGGCTTGCCAATCTGATGGCGTAGCCATCCTTCAGTAATGGTCTCCAATAAGGTGAGTGTATAAGGGGCTAATGCACCATATTGGGAAATAGCTGTTTTGAGTTCTTTAATTAACTTAAAATCGAAAGTACTATGTCTTCTCCAAACATGGTCTTGGTTGTCAGTAATTTCTGTGACCAGAAAGTTCTCATAAGTTACTTTTGGTGTAACTTGGGCTGTCTTTGGGCCTGTATTTGTGGGAGTTCTTAGTTGTTCTAATTGTGAAATCAGTTGGTGATGTTCCTTTTCTAATTGGACTGTTTTTTTTTAAACACTCAATTTTGTTAATGAGTTCTTGTTCTGGATTGCCAAGGGGCGGTGCAGAAGAGTTATAAGGCAGTGGCTGCTTTTTAACAGGTGGCCAAGCAAGATTATTGGTTTTAGGTGCTTCTGTCTCCAGAACTTCTTCCTCAGAGCTAGTTTGTTCCTCATCAGGATAATTTTTGAATTTGGAGAGGCAGGGGTATAGTTTTTTTCTCTGGTTTGTGCGAAGTTTTGGGGGCATAGTTATTATCTTTTTGATTTCTGGGGTTTTTAGTCTTTTCACTGTCCTGTGTGACATCTTCGTCACTATCTAAAGATATGAGGTCTATGGTTTGGGTCTTTTTAGGCTCAAGGATATCTGAGGGAGGAACACTCTTTTCTTTTGGTAGCTCATTTTGCATAATCTGTTCCCCTTTGGTAACAATGGCAGAAATTTTTGGGTCCTTAGGGTGGGTACTAAGAATTTCATTTACTAGATTCCAATAGGAAAATGCAGTTACGGGAACTTTTCTGGGCCAAAAGTGGAGTAGTAATCTTTTAAGAGCATCACCTACCCTTTTCCACCGTTTTTCATCAATGTTTCCTTCTTGAGGAAACCATGGACAAGCCTCCTTTAGGAAATCAAAAAATGTGAGCAGTTGTTTAACTTTCACTTTCACTCCTCTAGTCTTAAGGGCTTCCTTTAACCCCTGAACAAACAATTTGTGCTTGCTGAGCTCTTGCCCCATTATAGTCTATGCTATAACCCGGATATCATGAGTACTCACCAGGACGTCCTCTTCTGCGTCCCCTGAAGTTATGCCGTGGACTTCTGACTTTCTCCTCTTTGGATCTTCTTATTCCTCTCCGGAATCTTTGGGAACCTGTCGCTGCTTCTCAAACTCAGGTCCCTGTCTGGGCACCAGAATGTCCGGCCTGCGGGACGATTGGGCAGGGTGCCTGAGTGAGAGAGCGGAGGTCTGGAACTGGCACAGCGTCACAACATGGGAGGGACACAGTGTCACAGTTTAAGATGGTATGCAGTCGCTCGTTTACTGAGGGCCAGAGAATATTCTTATATACACAGGGTAGGAAAAGGGGGCGAGAATTGTCATGGACCTGACTGAGGACCTGCCTGAATGAGGAAGTCTCAGGGTGAATTGTCTGCTCCTAGAACAAGGATACTTGAAGGTCCTTGTATGAAGGTCATGTCAGCCATTTTGGTGCATGTGGCTTCCTACAGGGTCAGTCTTGTAGAAGCCTAGCACCTTAACCACAATGCCACCTGCTGGCCACTAGCCCCCTTTTAAGAAAAACACATTTCCCCACTATTGATCATCTAAAGACATGTCTAATCACAATAGAAATGTACTTTAAGTATAAAAATATAAAATGTGTTTTTAAAGATTTTTGTATAAAAATGAGTGTATAGCACTTCTACAATTTTTATATTGAATATATGTTGTTATAGTAATAGTTTGAATAAAGCAATTTAATTTATCTACAATGCAGGGCTCTTATGATGTCTGATTCTGTCATTGCAAGATGTACCCACCACGCACACAAATGAGAGTATGACCAAGGCAGTAGTTCTATGTCCTGTGACTCCTTATAGCCTCCCTCACTCCTTTGCTGCTTCTGACCTAGGGTGAAGCTATAGTCATGTACTTCCCTGTCCCTTGAAGATATGTTGAAGGGCTAATTCTGATAACTGGGACTGTGGAAATAAGGTCTTTCTAGATGTAATTTAATTAACATGAGGCCACTGAGGTGGTGTGGAACTCAGTATGATCAATGTCCTTATAAAAATTGAAAAAAATGCTTTGTGGCCAACCAGAACTTGGAGTGGGGTAGCTACAAATCAAAAACTGATAAAGATTCAATACCCAAACTAGAAGCTGACAAGGACAGAGTCTATGCAGTCTCAGAGGATGCGCAGCCCTGCTGAAGCCTTGACTTCACACTTTTACCCTCCAGAACTGTGGAATAAAAGATTCCTGTTTTGAAAGCCATGTAACTGGTGGTACTTCCTTACAGGAAAATCTATAGGTGGCAGATCCCTTCCAGTTAGGAGTGGCTTTCAGAAAAACTGCTTGCTATGGGCAAATGTACCTTGCCACATAGAGCTGATGGAGACATTGAGATATTTAAGAGATATATCTCTATATTGTTACAAGGAATTGACAATTTTGCTGAAGATTATGGAGAGTAAGAGACCTAATGTGGAAGAAGTACTTCAAAAGATGTTGTGGGTCTGATATCTGGTGCTTTCCCATTAATCTTTTAAGAAAAGTAGAAAATAGCAGATGGTGTAATGGCTACATCACTGGATTCCCATGTAGTCAACTGTGGTTCAAGTCCCAGACTTGGCAGCTTAAAACTCATACCAGGCATGTGTGCATGCATGGACAAAATCCCAAGAGAAGAATGGAGAAGGGATTGCAACATGGTCATCCTCCAGGGGGGTGATTTCTCTCTTTCTGTCTCTCTGATCATTTCTGTGTCTCTGGCAAGTGCACATGCTCTATAGCAAAAATCTCTCTTAAAAAAAAAAAGGAAAAAATATTCCTTATACAGATTAGGATAAACCAAAGAAAATTCTTTAAGCACTGAATTTTTCTCTTCTCATTTTGTCATTTGGTGTCTGAAACTGGTTGTCTCAGTTCCCAATAAGAAATCTTATTGTTGGCTCCTAGATTACATAGACTAATTTATAAAGATATATGAATGTAGATGAGGAGTCAGGGTTTCTGACATTGATATGGGGCTGGGGAGAAATGCAGAGCAATGCATCTCATTTGAAAAGTAACACCCTGGACCCTGAAATTGGGAATCCAGGTCTTGAGTAACTCTGGACATAATTTACCATTTTAAATACTATACCATGTCTTGGGATAGAATTTTCTGGAGGCCAGTGGAGTGAGACAAAAAACTAAAGAGAGACAAAAAACTCTTAAATTTAATGTGGTAAATTAAAATTCCATGAGGAAAATGAAAAAGGAAAGCCCAATAATCACCCCTTAGTAGTTAAATTCACTTAGAAAATATAACAGTAGCAGGGCAACGTCAATATGAACTTGCATCAAGTATATTTAAGTTCCTCAAAGAAATAAAGGAACTATTACCATACAAATAGAATGAAATATGGTAAAATAAAGAAAACAAAACAAGTCAGATCAGCAGGTGACATAAAGATTAAGGCACTGGAACCCATATAGCAAACTCTGGGGTTGGAGTCCCAGATCGTGGATTGAAAATCGTGCTGGGTTCATGTGTATGTGGGTCCAAAATTTCAAGAGGAGAATAGAAAAAAAGAGAATGCAGTGTAGCCATCATCCCAAAGGGCTGATTTTTCACTTTCCCGCTCTCTCTTTGTCTCTGTCTCCATTGAGCACAAGGGGAAAAAGTCAGCATAAATTACAAAGAAATAAGTAGGATACACAAAAAATGACAATTGATGAAATAAAGAACATACTAACTGAAATAAAAGTTTTACATTATATGCACAGAAAAAAATAGTAGGAGCAGGGCTGAACAAAGAATTAGAGAATAGGCTAATTGGAATGTAGTACTAAGAATATTATCAAAAAAAACAGAAGAGAGCGAGACAGGAAAAACACAAAAGAAACTTTAAAAATGGATATTTTTTGGGCCAGCAAGTGGTTTGGTGGTTAAGGTGCTGGGCTCCCACATGGCTGATGAGACCTGAACAGGGTAGCTTAAAAATCATGCTGGGCGTCTGTGTGTGTCTGTGTGTGTGTGTGTGTGTGTGTGTGTGTGTACCTAAAGTCCCAGGAGGAGAATAAATGAAGGGATGTTGACATAGACATCTCCCTGGGAGGTGATTTCTCATTTTCCCTCTCACAGTCCCTCTCACTTTGGTGAGTGCATGTACCCTATAGCATAAATAAATAAATAAATAAATAAATAAATAAATAAATAAATAAAAGTTATTTTGAGTGATCACAACCACTAAACATTTCAAAAGGAAAAAAAAGAGTGAATAAAAGAAACTCTAAATGTGGAAAAGCTGTGAGGGATAAATATCCATACTAGAGCTAGGTGTTTGTTTCCTCTCACTTTTATTATTTTATTATTTATTTTTATTTAAATTTTTTTTCAATCACATTATTATTTGTCTTACAAAATGGATATTTCAACAGGTGAACATTTCTCCCTAGTACTGTTTTTTTTTTTTTTAAGAGGTTTTTGCTATAGGGCGTGTGTGCTCTCCAGACAGACAGAGAGAGACAGAGAGACAGAAAGTGAGAAATTGTCCCCCTGGGGGGAAGGTTACGCCACAATCCCTTCTCCTCCGTTCTCCTCTCAGGATCTTGGGCACGCACGCACACGCACCTGGTGTGAGTTCTAAGTCACTTGGTCTGGGATGCAAACCATGGTCAACTACATGGGAGTCCAGTGACATAGCCATTACGCTAACTTCTGGTCCCTCTCCCTAATACTGTTGATAAAACTACAAAATATCAACAGATAATACCACACCTCTTTGTGCCATTAATGCTTTGCCTCCCTGTCCCTCCCCCAAATGTCCTTCCTCAGACCATCCTCTTTCACACACACTGTATCTGGTACTTTCTTCTCACTTTTAAAATGTCCAGTAAGTCCTAAGTAAATAAAAAGAAAATCTGTTCTTAAGTGTTCTTTGCAGACTAAAGGGGATTTTATTTTCTGACAGTGACCACAGAGATAAAAGAGATTACCTACCAAATGCCAAAGAACAATAAAGAAAAACAGAGTTGGTATTGGATATAGTTTGGGAAGTTTCCAGAAGCATTTGATAACCAATGTACTGTAGCAGAAGACAGGCATATGAATATCTTGTTTGAAAGGGCTGTTGTAATCTGTCTTGCATTCTTTCTGTCCTCTTCCCTTGACCTTCCTGAAGTGGATAAAGGGGTTATCAGACTTAATAATTTATGTTACTTAATTCTACTAAGCTGTTCTCCCCTCCTGCCATTGGCAGTGTTCTGCGCTCAACTGCCACTGACTTAATGACCCTGTACTTGTCACATATATTTTGACTTTTTATACCAAGGATCCTGAAATGGGTACCCTATTACAGACAAAATTTTTCCCTGGCTCCAGTCATCTATTTCCCTGGCCATCATCTCTTCTCTCCTTCTGCCTTGTCCCTCATCTCAGTACACTTACCTCCAAGCCAGTAATGCGGTTCCAGCTGAATTCCAGAGGACATTTAAGACCCCCTATATGAACAGCATTAAAGCTCCTTCGAGACCTGACCCAAAGTTAGCATCTCTTTATCTGTGTGTACCCCATGTTGTAACCAAAATGGCATCACCACACCCAACTGCTCATTCCAGAAGTTGTTGAATTATACTTGAGTCATCTCTGAATAAGTCATTCCAGAGCCTCATCCCCACATCCAATCCATTCTCAATTCATCCTAAATTCACATCTTCCCATAGTCCATGTCACCATCTTTAATTTCCTGAATTTCTCCAACAGCATCCATCCTGGCTTTTTTAATTCCATTTTGCCTATCCCCATCCATTGTCCTCACAATAATTAGGTTATTTTTTTTACTTTTTTTTTTTTTTGCAAAACATGAATTAGATCATACTTTTCTTCTACTGAAAGCATTTCAAGCCTGCCTCACTATTCTGAGGTAAAATCCAAGATAGTCAATAAGATCTTGTCTATCTTTTCACACATACAAATGTGTACTATGATCTCCATTTTCTTTTTTTGATAGGCATTATTTATTTTATTTGTTCCTACTTTTAAATTTGACCAGAGAGAGATGAAGAGAAGAAAAAGTGAGAAAGCAAGCTGCCAGCTCCAGGACTCAAACTGTTTTGGCCCATTGGGAGTCCAGAGCCTTAACTACCACGCCACCTGCTGGCCCCTATTGTCTCCCTTTTAGAACAGAAAACTGAAGCTCACAAAGAGAGTAAACAACACATCTGTCTTAGAGGTGGGAATGTCAGGGATTGACTCCCACACTCACCCTCTGCCAATTATCCTGTATTAAATAACCCCCTTAATAATATACAAATATGTGTTTAAGAGAGACCTTGTATCCAAGGATGGGAGGAAGGGAGGACAGGGATTCAAAACTAGAAGGTGAGAAATTACTGTGGTGATCAAGACTAAGTTCTTTGTGAATATAGAATAGTCACTGAAAGACAGCATCAGAGAAAATACA
>AAPY01798477.1:0-17115 GCA_000181375.1 Tupaia belangeri
ATTTTAAAAATAGTAATAATACATAAAGAACAAATGGAAGCATACTAATTTCTTATTAGAAATCTATGTAAGGAGGACCAGCAGATAGCATAGTGGTTAAGGCTCTGGACTCTCACACAGCTGACTGTAGTTTTGAATTCTGGAACCAGAGATTTGAAACTCCTGTCAGGCACGTGAACATGATTGCCCCAAATCCTGAGAGAATAAAGAAAAGATTGCAGTGTGAACATCACCCCAAGGGGTGTTTTCTCACTTTCTTTGTCTCTCCAGTGAGTGCATATATTATATATAGCACTATAGCAAAAATTCCTCTCTAGGGACCAGCAATTGGCATAATAGATGTGTCACTGGACTCCCATGTAGTATATCATGGTTCGACTCCTGGCCCCAGTGGCTTAAACTCACGCCAGGTGCGTGTGCGTGTGTGCCCAGGATCCCAAGAGGAGAATGGAGGAGAAGGGATTGTGGCTTGGCCATTTCCCCTGAGGGTTGATTTCTCAATTTCTGTCTTTCTTTCTGGTGAGTGGATGCACCCTATAGCAAAAATATCTCAAAAAATAATTCCTCTCTAGGAAAACAAAAGAAAACAATTAAAATAAAACCTAACTAATTTCAATGTGATGGGAATTTAAATGATACACAGTGAAGACCTAATAATGGCAATAGTTTTCTTTGATGTAGAAAAATAGAAACATCCCATTAAAACACCTCATAACATACATGACTATGACTAATAAATCTCTTTTCTGCTCAGACTCCTGAATCTGTGTGTAGTGTCAGCTGTGTTCCTGGATTCCAAAAAATTCCACAAGAAGAAAGACCTGTTTGCTGCTTTATTTGTGTCTTGTGCCCAGAGTCAGACATTTCAAATCAAACAAGTATGAAATATATAACTATACCATTAGCCCCTACTACTGCACAGTAAAATAAAACTGTTAGTATTAGAAATAAAACATTGGGGGCAGAAGGTGATGTGGTGGTGAAGGCACTGTCCCATGTGGTTGACTATGGTGTAAGTCCCATTCCTGAGACTTGAAACTCATGCCAGGTGCATGCTCATATGTCCCCCCAAATCTCCAGAGCAGAAAGGAAAAGAAGAGACTGGTAAGGTCATCTCCTCTGGAAGGTGATTTTTCACTTTCTGTCTCTCTGGTGAGCACACTTGCCCTATAGAAAAACTCACACAGACACACAATAAAAGAAATGAATCATAGAGCACCACTGTTCTTAATTCACATATTTATTGTTTAGGTATATTTATTTTATAAACACTATTACTACCCTATTTAGTGTAAGCTGTTATCTGGCCATGCTCACTGTATTAGGCTCAACTCTGAAATGATTTCCAATGGACACCCTTGCACTCTAATGCTGGGTAAGACAATGTCAATCTTAGGTCTTATACTGGACCACATGAGTCATGATGAAATATGTGTCATCATCAAGGTTACCTGTGGGTGCCTTAAACTTTGAATCTGACTTTTATACCCAGATGATAAGCACAATGTAATTACAGATAAATTATTATGAAAATATTTTAAACTTTTTCAACCATACTTAAATACCTGTGCAATTAAAAAGATTTGACTAGTATCAGAATATCATACTTTCAATTATATTGCAGGAGGAAAAAGAAACATAGTTTCAAGATTGAAGACTCAACATTCTAATAAATTTCACAATTGGCAACCTCAAAATTTGCTATCATACAATATATAAAATTAAACAATTATCAAAATGTGATGCTGTCAAATGTGAAATATGGAAAATTATTTAAAAAATCATGCTCTGCTTTTCCAATATATAAAGAATTAATATGGTTTGAATTTTTTCATATGTATTATTCAATTCCAGGCATTCTAACAGTAGAAATCATTTGATTTTCATTGCTAGTGAAGCTACATATTTATGTTCAGGTTAGAATATGCCAAAAAATATTTATTTTAGGTGAAGGAATTACAAAACTAAAAAAAGTGTGCAAGACAAGAAATAAAAATAGAGATATGGGGACAGCCCATGGTATGGTGGTTTAGGTGGATGAATCTCACATGACCCAAATTGTGACTTGAGTCCCAAACCAGATGACTTGGAAAATACACCAGAAGTTTGTATGTTGTGAAAAATATTGATAAGGGAAAAAAATGGTGCAGAAGAAATTCTGGCATGATCATTATACAGAGGTGGTTCTGTCTCAAGTTCTTTCCCTCTCTGGGTGTCTCTCTCTAGTGAGTTAGTGAGCCTCCTGGCAAATTTATTTAGAAAAATGAATAACATCAGCCAGTAGGTGGCATGATTCATAAGGTGCTGGACTTCCACATGACTCACTATGATTTGTCTCGCAGACCTGACCACTTGCTTTCCTACCTTCCTTCTCTCTTTCTCTCTCTCTCTCTCTGGTAAATACACATGCCCTAGAGCAAATTTGAAAAAGAAAATAAAATAGATAATTATTTTAAAAACAGACAAAAAAGTGAATAGAGAAAGAAAGGGTTTGGGACCCAGAAGGAAACAGGCACATGCATGTGGGTCCTAAACCTATTCCTGAGACAGAAGTCTGGAGTATCTTCTGACTTTTGGAATAAGAATAGGTAATGTAAAAAAAAAAGTGTGATTAATTATTACTCTAATTCTTTTTTACTAAGAACTATTTTTGTAATTTTATTTATCATCATTATTATAAAAATTTGCTACAGGTCATGCACACTCATCAGAGAGAGACAAGAAAGAAAGGGTAAGTAAGAAAGCAAGTTATCATGTCTGAGACTCAAACTGCAATAAGTCATGTGGGGAGCCCAGGATTTTTTATCATTATCATTTTAATATATTTTATATATTCAATCACTATATATCACTTAGTTTGCTAAGTGAATTTTCCAACATGAATACATTTTTCACCAGTTCTTACATGTTATCATCAAGTAATAATCATTTCTATGTCCAATAAATGTCTTGCCTTTCTGTTTTTCTCCTTAATATCTTTCCTCAAGCTCTCCTTTTCGCATAATCTTTCCACACTAGGATCATAACTGCCATGACACCTGCTGACCCCCACTATAAATATTTGAGAAGATATTGGGTTGTTGAAAATGTCTTGATGTATTTTCAGTTTTTTTTTCTTTCTTTGGAAAAATGTGTCATGACTTTGTTGACAGTCTGATACTATTGTCTGAGAATTACAAAAGGTAAATAAATACTTGAGAAAGTATTAGGCACACAACATATTTTTTTAAAAAAAGTTATTAAAATGCAGACATGCTTGTTAATTTCCATAATCTCTGTGGCTGCTTTCCTGCTGCATAACAACAGAAGTGAGTGTTTGCAACAGAAACCACATAATGTATAAAGGCAAAAAAAATATTACCAGCCTCTCAAAAAAAAAAGATTTACAAGCTATACTTTCAGATGTATATAAATGGATATCTCAGAAAGAACATTCCATTCCTCTATCACATAATTATAATACAAATTTATCAAACAATAGCTATATAGGAGCAATCAAATTCCATTCAATATTTAAACATTTTAAAGTAAAACAGTTTTCTGGGACCTGCAGTTCTCATAGTGGTTTATTGCTGGACTCCCACATACCCAAATGCAGTTCAAGTCTCAAACATGATGCTTTGAAACTCATGTCAGGCAGGTGTGTGTGCATATCCAAAATCCCAGGAAGAGAATGGAGAAAAAGAGATTGCAACACAGCCATCCTCTCTGAGGGTAATTTGTTACTTCTTCTCTCACTGTGTCTCTTTCTCTCTGGCAAGCACACATACCCTAACGCACAAACCTCTATGAAAAAATTAATTAAACCTGTTTTCAATATTTACATACAACTGTTTATGATCATATTGGTAGAAAAATTAAAATGTACAATGAGAAAAGTAGGTACACAAAGTGATATATTGTATATAAGAAAAAATAAATAGAAATGAGGATAGAGGTAAACAAATATTCCAGAGGAAAAGATAAAGTTATTTTTCTCAGAATATTAATAAGAAAACTATTCATTTCTGTTGTGATGAACAAATATGATAAGGCATGGAAATATAAGGTTTGTCATGAGAAAAACTCAGTAGAGAGTAGAGAAGAGATCTGGAATAAATTCTCATCATTGATAGCATCATTCAGAGCCACAAGAAGGGCTAATCAAGATCCTCATATTCTGAGATCCAGCTTTAAATCACTTTGGTGCCACCTGAAGCTGAAAGAATTCTCCCAGTGTAATCAACATAGGCTCTTAATTTGGTCTGTCTTGGTATTACCTCAGGGGAATTATCTGTGGAAAATTACATAAAAGTGACTATTTCCTTCAACATGACACTAATTTTGTAAAAGTAAATTGCTGGATCTTTGTTTTGTCACCAGATGCAAAGCAGTGTATCCAGTGCCCAGCTCAAGAGTATCCAAACAGTGAGAGAACTCACTGCCTCCCCAAGCCTGTGATATTCCTGGATTTTGAAGATGCTTTGGGAATATCCATGGCCAGCATGGCTCTGTGCTTCTTTGTTCTCACAGCTGCAGTTTTGGGGATCTTTGTGAAGCACAGAGACACTCCCATTGTCAAGGCCAACAACCAGACTCTCAGCTTTATTCTGCTCATCTCCCTCCTTCTGTGCTTCCTCTGCTCCTTGCTCTTCATTGGTCATCCTAACACAGCCACCTGTGTCCTTCAACAGGTCACATTTGGTCTTGTATTCACTGTGGCTATTTCCACTGTTCTGGCCAAAACCATTACTGTCATTCTGGCATTCAAGGCCATGAAGCCTGGAAGAACTATGAAGTGCTTGCTGCTATCAGGGGCTTCCAACTCTGTCATCCCATTTGTTCCCTGATTCAAATGATTATCTGTGGAATCTGGCTGGGAACCTCTCCCCCTTTTGTTGACATGGACTCACATTCTGAGCCCAGAATCCTCATCATCATGTGCAACAAGGGCTCAGTCACTGCCTTCTACTGTGTCCTGGGCTACCTCAGCTTCTTGGCTCTGGGGAGCTTCACTGTGGCTTTCTCTGTCAGGAACCTGCCCGACACATTCAATGAAGCCAAGTCCCTCACATTCAGCATGCTGGTGTTTTGCAGTGTCTGGGTCACATTTGTCCCTGTTTATCACAGCACCAAGGGGAAGTTCATGGTGGCCGTGGAGATCTTCTCCATCTTGGCCTCCAGTGCAGGGCTTCTAGGCTGCATCTTTGTGCCCAAGTGCTATGTTATTCTGATAAGACCTGATAAGAACTCCTGGGAAGCTTTAAAAAACAGAAGAGGTTCCAAATAAAATTTAAGGTTTATATCATAAGACTGAGTCATGATTTTAAAGTTTTGAACCAAAAATGTACTGATTTTATATTCTTATATGTTAAAGTAACTAAAAATGACTGCCTTCTTAAATTCATTTTAAAATACTTATTGCATGCATCTAATCTTTGGCAATTATTGTACTTTCAACTATGATTAGTATCAAATAAATTGGTATTTCTTTCATTATGAGAATGAATTGATTAATGGCCACATTTTATTAATTATTTAGTATTTACTGTGTTCCTCTAGAAAGCTTTTTACTTCTATACAGTCAGGAATAATATCTTTACTTCCACATCTGGTTTATTGATTTGTATCCTCTCTCTCTTTTCTAGGAAGGTCTTGCTTTATTTAACTTTATTTATTAGTTTGATTATTATTGTTTATTTTAATTTGACCAGAGAGCTAGGGGAGTGAGAAAGCAAGCCACCAGGTCCAGGACTCAAACTGCTGTCCATCATGTGGAAGTCCAGTGCTCCCCACTACTGCACCACCTGCTGGCCACTGAAATTCAAAAGTGATGCCAAGAACATAGACTGAGGAGAGAATAGCACTCCAATAAATGGTGCTGGAGATAGTGGCTATCCATGTCAGAAAGAACAGATAACAAAGTAAAGTTAAGACACAAAACAGAACTACTGAACGAAAAAACAGGGTAAATGCCTTAGGTATTGATCTGGGCACAGTTATTTTGAAGAAGACACTAAAGTAAGGGGAAACAAAGGCAAAAATAAAATCCCTCTGATATTATAGCAAACTAAAATGTGCATAGGAAATAATCAAGAGTGAAAAGACATGCTTCAGGAGAGAGTAAATGTATTTTCAATCTATTCATCTAGTGAAGAATTAATATTCAGAGTATATAAGAATGTCAAGAAACTTAAAAGCAAAAAACAATATTAAAAACAAAACCCAATTACAGAATTAAATCAAGCCATAAACAAACATTTCTAAAGAAGACATACAATGGCAACGTATATGAAAAAATGTTCAATATCACTCATTACCAACAAAATATAAATCAAAATTACAATCAGCTTTTATTTTACCCTAGTTAGACTGACCATTTTCTATGAGGCAAAAACCAGCAATTGTGAAGTGATAAAACATGACATACTGCAAGGTTAATTGACATGGGAAGATTTAGAGTTCCAATTTTGAGACCTCCCCGAGTATGCTTATCATACTTGTACCCACAATCTGGGGCTGACTGTGGCTGAAGGTGTCTCAATAAAGTGTTGAGACACTGGTGGCAGTGCCTGTTACTTTGTATATGGCTCTCTCTCCTTCCCTTTGTCTCTTTTGTCTCATGAAAAGAATAAACTTTAAAACATTTTTAATGGGGGGAGTACACTGGACACAGTGCTTGCCAAAGAAACAGAAATAGGGAAAGTAAGACCTCAGGGAGGCAAGCCATACAGCAATCCCTTCTCCTCATTCTCTCTCAGGGCTTTGGACACACAGAACACACACACACACACACACACACACAATGCTAAGTGTAAGTATACACCATTGGTCAGACCATGCTGGTATGGTAGAGTCCAGCACCTTGACCACCTGCTGGCCACTTTGAAAAAAATCATAAAAATAAACAGTGTTGGGCTTACAAGTAGCATGGTAAAGGTGCCCAGATTTCACACAGTCAACTACATGGTCCAGCTATCTGACTGAATGGCTTAAAGAGTGAACCAGACATGTGTGCATTCCTACCCAAAATCTCACAGAGAATGAGGGAGAAGGGATTGTGGCTTTGTCATATCTCCTGCAGGGTGCCTTCTCATTTTCTCCCTCTTTCTCTTTTCTCTCTCTCTGTGTCTCTCTCCAGTGGCAAGTGTATGTGCCCTATAGAAAAATCTAAAAACAAAATACAGCATGACTAACTGCATTCTGAGTCAATAATTTAGAGCAGTGACTGTTATCAAAGACTGTACAGGAAGTTTCCTGAGGGTCCTGTGAGCATGGCCACTGTTCCTCCTCCTGTCATGGCTGTGGAGGAGTGGGGTTGTGCCCCACCTGAAGATCAGCAAAGACCTGGGAGGCCAGGGAGGTTTGGGTAGAATGGCTGAGCTGACCATGATCCTTCAAGTGTTCCCATAATTGAGTGGGTCTCGCAAATCCCTGAGTCTCCCTCTGGAGGCTGGATCATCCTTAGGCAGAAAAAGAAACCCTGTGGAGGCATCTCTGGGGTGGCCTTGTCTCCTGGGTTTGGACATGGCTCCTAAAATATTTTGATTGTCTATTTCTTTCTTTTTGTCTCTTTTCCTTTTTCTTTCTTCCTTTGTTTTCTTCAGTAATTTGCTTTTAATTATTTGAAATCTTCTTAAAATTTTTAAATTTAAATTTATTTATTTACATTCATCCACTATACAGCTTATAAAATGAGATTTTCCATCTATAGTACACTATATATTGGCTCACTCAAGCACATCAACATGCATGTTATCGTCAACAAATAATTTTCCATTTCTTGTTTCCTTTATGTTTTGCTTTTTCCCTCCATCCTTGATTCCCTTTCTCTTACCCTCTGCCATCTCCCACTCTCCGCCCACAGTGTCCCTGGTATCTGTGCTTGCTTTCTATACTGTTTTTCCCCACATTTTATTGAGTCACTGAAGATCTTAATTAATCTAAGTATTTTCATAGCAAACACAGCTGATATATACATTTCCATGAACACAAGTCCAACTTTAGGCATAAGCCTCAGTGAGTAGAATGAACATCCTATAAAGTAGCACCTGGCTGGGGCTATGAATCTTACTGCAGTCATCAAATAGGTATTTTTAATGCAATTTTTAAAAATTTCATGAAAAACAGTATTAGTTTTTTTTTCTGAAACTTTTTTTAACTTAATTTATATTCATTTCCTAAGCATTGTCACAGCATACAAAATGTGATTTCCTATCCCATTCCCATAGTGACTTAATCATACATGTTATTATCAAAAATTTTCCATTTCTAGTTTCAAGTATATTTTTTTACCCCTTTTTCTGACACTATGTCCTTTCCCACCCCCTTCTCATACTATCTCTGGTGTCTATGATTTTCTTCCATTCCTTGCCCCCCTCCACATTGTATTGATCACACAATTTCTTAAATAATCTAACTACTTTCAATAGCAAGTTTACTTGGTACTATTAAGAAAGCCAGTTTTAACTTAAATCAAATAAATCCTAAGGAACTTTGCTTAAAACTTAAAGCTAGGAAACAGGTTAGGATTCTGTTCAAATGGTAGGTACATGAACCTACGCATATCTAAAGACAGGACACAGATCCTTACAACCAGTCAAGAAAGTCTACAAGAAAATCAGCAATGTTTTAGTCAAAAGTCATAAAATTATACTTCACCAATTCAGTCTTATGTACTTTATCTTCTGTTGTGGCTCGATTTTCTTGATTAAATTCTGGGATATAATATTCAACTCCAGACTTGTCCCTATAATTAAGTTGGCCATTTTCTTAGTTTTTGAACTCTTATTTCTGTGTGTCTGTATTTAATTTTCCTGATATAGTGCTCCCTTGAGAACTTCTTGGAGACATGGTCTGATGCTGGTAAATTCTTTTAGGTTTTGTTTATCTAAGAATGTTCTTGTCTTTTCTTTCCACATGAAAGATAATCTTGCTGGGTACAGTATTCTTGGTTGTAATTGCTTTTCCCTTAACACTTTGAATATATTCTCCCATTATTTCCTCGATCACATTGTTTCCAATGAGAGGTCTGCTGTTAGCCTGATGGGATATCCTTTGTAGGTAACTTGATGTTTTTCTCTTACCAATCTTAGTATCTTGTCTTTGTCTGTGGTTTTGATCAACCTGGCTATAATGTGTCTTGGAGCAGATCATCTTAGGTTGATTCTATTTGGGATCCTTTGTATGCCTTGGGATTGGATCTTCGAGTGCCTCTCTAGGTTTGGAAAGTGTTCTTGCAGGATTTCACAGAACAGATTATCAATGCCCTTATGAGTCTCTTCACCTTCTGGAATGCCAATAATTTGGATGTTTAGACGTTTGATGGTATCTAGTACTTCTTGTATATTATTCTCATTTTTTTGGTCAATTTTCTCAGTCTTTGTGGTGGATTTTTCTAGAGCAGCAATTTTCTCTTCTATGTCTGAGATTCTATTTTCTGTATGATCTAGTCTGCTTTTAATCCTTTTGAGGGAGATTTTGACTTCTTGTATTATAGCCTTCATCTCTAACAGTTTCATTTGATTCTTGTTTTTTGTGTTTTTTTTTTTTGAGAGTTTTTTGCTATAGGGCGCATGTGCTCACCAGACAGACAGAGAGAGACAGAAAGTGAGAAATCACCCCCCAGGCGGGATGGCCACACCACAATCCCTTCTTCTCCATTCTCTTCTCAGGATCTTGGCACGCACACACACGCGCCTGGCATGAGTTTTTAAGCCACCGGGTCCAGGACAAGAACCATGGTCGACTACATGGGAGTCCAGCAACATAGCCATTATGCTAACTTCTGGTCCCTCATTTGATTCTTTTTAAAAGTGTGTTATTCCTCTTTTAGATCTTGCAAGAATTTCCTCACCTCCTGGAATTCATCAGCTTCTCTCTCCTTTCTCTTATGCAGTTCATTGTCTCTCTTCTCTTCCATCTCTGTTAGCTTCACCATTATGAATGTTCTAAATCCTTTATCAGACATTTCCATGATTTCCATTAAACTGCTTGTGGATGAAGAGGAGTTATTCTTTTCTCTTGGAAGAGAGGTATTTTCTTGCTTTCTCCTACTACTTATGGTCCTTCAGTGATTTCAAGTCATCTGATGGATGGTGTGTTTGTTCCTAATTCTTGAAGTTCAATCTGAACATTCAGGAGTCAGCAGAAAGAGGTGATCTGAAGTCTCTTTACAGTTCTGTTATGATCGCTTTGTGCAGCAGATTCAGTAGATATTGAGGAATATGTTAACCCTAATAGTATATGGATGTTTTTTGTTTTTTGTGTTTTTTTTGGTGGGGAGAGGTTTTTTGCTATAGCATGCATGCACTCGCCAGACAGACACAGAGAAACAGAAAGCAAGAAATCACCCCCCAGTGGGGATTGCCATGCCACAATCCCTTCTCCTCCATTCTTCTCTTGGGATCGTGAGTACGCTTGCACACACGTGTGAGTTTTAAGCCACTGGATCCGGGGCTCGAACTGCAGTTGACTTCATGGGGGTCCAGCGACATAGCCATTATGCTAACTGCTGGTTCCCCAATAGTATATGGATGTTTAGCTAGTGCCCTTAGATCCATCTAGAAACACAGTAAATGGATATTGAACAGTCGAGAGATGAGAAGAAAGAAAATGAGAGAGAGAGAGAGAAACAACAACAACAACAAAAATAGGGAAAAAAAGAAGGAAAAAAACTAAAAAAAATGTAATTATTGTTTTTCATTTTTTTAAAA
Organism: Tupaia belangeri; assembly: GCA_000181375.1. Lineage (NCBI taxonomy): Eukaryota > Metazoa > Chordata > Mammalia > Scandentia > Tupaiidae > Tupaia > Tupaia belangeri. Next base: position 10,695 of record AAPY01798477.1, read on the forward strand.
AAAAGCACAAAATAGAAAACCATGCAGCTCGCAATCATGCCATGTGAAATGTATAATTCATAGGAGCCATGATGAATCTTCTCCTGAAGGTCTGCCTCTCACCTCTCCTGCCTGGGTGGGAGGAGCAGAGGGGAGTATTAACAAGACAAAAGGAAGAGCTGAGAGCAAGAGAAAACTTTACCTTTAAAAAAATTTTAAAAAGGAAAAATTACCAAAAAATGAGAAGACAGAAGCAGGGAGAGACAGAGACACAGAGACAGAGCTAGAAGGCTAGAGGAACTCCCTACCACTCTAGCTTGTTTGCTGGAGGCCGAATTATCAGTAGGAAATCTTCATTTTTCTTTTACCCTAAAATGACTAGTTTGGAGGAGCCATGATGAATCTCTAATTATCTTAAGTCTTAAGATGACATAATTTTCAAATCTTTTCTGATTGTATTTCTCCTCCAATCCTTCTAATAAGTTGACAAAAGCATCTTTACCAATCACACATGCACTGAAATTCTACAGTTATTATGCTGTTTGAACAGTTGTCATGACTGACTGTGGTTCAGGTCTTGAAAATGGTGGTTTGCTTTCTCACACTATCCTTCTCTGGTCAAATTTAAAGGTAATAATAATAATATAATAAAATAAACAACTCTTTTAAAAAAGTATTCAAAGGCAAATTTTAACTTGCTAGTAAATCTCAACACACTGACTTTCAAAAACATCCGCTCTTACAAATCATTTATAAAATATGTAAAATATTACATATTCTTTATTTGATAGTAAACACAAACCACACTAAAATGTCTTTCAACAAGGCAGAGTATCAGATACAGGGAATTCTAATTGAATTAGCATAGTTAAGATAAAAAATACAAAGTAGACATTACTACCTTATTTTCTGCCTTTGTCTTTAATGGGTTAATGAACACACAGTAAAACATGAGTGATCTGCTTGATTTTGAAAAGTGAAAGGATTTCACCAGTATTTATATATTCATATAACCAGTTACATATAACCATGTAATAAAACACTATGCACTAGGTTTTTGTTTCTGTTTTGCAGAGGTTTTTACCTTAAGACACATGTGCTAACTGGAGAGAGAGAGAGATAAAGACAGTGAGAAGGAAATTGAGAAATCATCCTTTAGGGGAGATGGTCACAACACAATCTCTTTTCCATTCTTTTCCTGAGATCTTGGGCATGCATGCACACATGCTGGGTGTGATTTTCAAGCCATCAGTTCTAGGACATGAATCACAATCGACCATCTAGAGTCCAGTGATGTAAACCCTATGCCATCTGCTGACCTTCCAGTAAGTTTTGAGTTGGCATTCACCATCTTTGTAGACAGAAGAGCATTATTAATGACTTACCAATTATATCTTAGAAAGGGAAAACAGTACTAACATTTACTGAATGAAAATTTCTATCAAAGTTTCAAAAACCCTACAACATTCATTTAAACATAAGCCAGTTTTACTTAAAACAGGACTATCCATCAAAAATAAGCCATCAGCCATTCATCTGAATTATGGTATAGAAGATCAATTAAATTATGGTACAGATAAAAAAGAGAAGAAATAGGCCTGGCAGGTGATGTGACTGAAGCACTGAACTCCCAAATGGCTGGGTATGGTTTGAGTCCCAGACCTGAGACTTTCTTTTTCACTTTTCCAATTTTCTCTCCCTCTGTGTCTCTATGATCAAATTGAAAAATAATAATAACTTATAGAATTACATGAATAAATGTTTTTAAATTTCATTTTTACATTCCATCAATTTACATAATTACAGCTTGTAATGTAAATTTACCTATCATGAATACACTTCATACCAGTCCAGTTGAAGATACAATATACATTATCATCAACAGGTTATCATCCATTTCTTTGTCCCATAAATGTCTTGCTTCTCTTTTTTATCCTTGATTCCTTTCCTCAGCCTCTCCTCCTTTTCCCACCTCCTCCTCACACTGCCTCTAAAATCTAACCATTTTGTATGCTTCAATATACTCAAATCCTTCAGTTCCCTTTATAGAGTGTAGCCAGTAGGTATTTATTAAGTGGAGACATACAATATCTGTTTTGTAGTCTGGCTTGCTTCAGTCAGAAGTAAATCTTTAATGGGTCAATAAACACAAAATAAAACACAGATGAGTCTGCTTGGGTTTGAGAAGTGAAGGGATTTTCCCAGTATTTATATATTCATAAAACCAGGTACATGTAAGCCTAAGTAAAAAACCAGTCTACAGTAGATTTTGACATGACATTCACTATCTTTATAGATAGATGAGCACTACTAATGAATTACCAATTATATCTTCAGAAAGGGCAGTGATAGCATTTACTGGACTGAAATTACTATCAAAATTTAAAAACAAACAATATTCATCTAAATTCATCTAAGTTTACCCAACATGAATATATTTAACACCAGTTCAGTTGAAGACACTACACACAGTATTATCAACAGATGTTCATAAATTCTGTGTCATATATATGTCTTGCCTCTCTGTTTTTCTCCTTGATTCATTTCCTCACACTTTCTCCCTTTTCCCACCATCTTCCCACATTATCTCCAGTATCTGTGAACATTCTCTGTGATTCTAATTTTTTTCTTTGTTTTGTTGTTTGTCCTACAATATTTCCTACTCAGAAAATAGACATCCTGCTCTCTCTCCTAAATATTTTCTTTTATTTTCAATGTATATTTTCTGTGTGTGTATGTGTGTGTGTCCCAAATCCTGAAAGAATGAAGAAGGGATTACAGTGTAGCCATCTGCCCTGGAGAATGACTTCTCACTTTCTCTCCCTTTCCATCTGTCTATATAGTGAATTCACACACCCATAGGAAAAAATCTAAAACAAACAAACAAAACAAAACAAAACAAAACAAAAAACATAAAAAAAGAAACAAACTAAGGCAGCAGGTGGCCTGGTGGTTAAGTCATGGGATCTCATATGGCTAACTGTGCAGTTCAAGTCCTGTACACAACACTTTGAAAAATACACTGGACACATATATGTACATGATCAAAATACCAAGAGAAGAGTGAAGGATAAGGGATTGCTGCATAGCCACCCCCCTGGGGGTGGTGATTTCTCACTTTCCTTCTCACCGTCTCTCTTCAGAGACTTCAGTGGCCTTATAGCAAATACTAAAATAACTAAATAAATATGACAGCAACCTGCTCTTTTGCCATTAATAATTTTTTGTAGGAGGGTCAGCAGGTGGTGTGGTGATTATAGGTACTAGATTCCCATATGGCTAACCAGGGTTTGAGTCCTGTACCTGGCAGCTTGCTTTTTCACATTCCATTTTTCTCTCTCTCTGCCTATAGCTGGTCAATTAAAAAAGTAATAAAGAGAAATGGAATTAAATAAACAAATCATTCTTTAAAAATAAATAATAGTTATAGAAAGCAATTAATCAAGTGTGAACTCTCCCCTTTGTACTTGGCATTAGCAAACCCCTGACCATCACAACTCCGGGCTATCACTTTGTGCTCTGTTCCTGGGGGTTTGCATGTTTAGTATGGTTTTTTTTTTAGAGAGGTTTTTGCTATAGGGCACGTGCGCTCGCCAGACAGACAGAGAGAGACAGAGAGACAGAAAGCAGGAAATCACCCCCCAGGGGGGATGGCCACGCCACAATCCACTCTCCTCCATTCTCCTCTCGGGATCTTGGGCATGCACGCTCACACGCCCAGCGTGAGTCCAAGCCACCGGGTCTAAGACTCGAACTGTGGTCGACTACGTGGGAGTCCAGCGACATAGCCATTACGCTAACTGCTGGTCCCAAAAATCGTGCACGTTGAGAGAGACAGAGAGAGAGAGAGAGATGGACTCGATGCCACAATCCTCCAACCTCCATAGATTTTTGCCATAGGGCGGGTGCCACCACACCCTAGTATGGCATTTGAAATGCTCTCTCAAGCCCACCTTTACCATCGTTCACCCATTCCATCATTTCTTCAGTTAAGTTCTGAGCACTGAATAAATATCCTTTCCTTGCAAGCAGTCTAACTGGCCCAGTTGAATCCACTGTGGCTCTCTCAACTCCTTAATTTATTACTTTTCCATTGTCTCCCAGGACATACTGTGATATATGGGTAAGTGCCTCATCCATGTTATTCACTTCTTTCTCTCCTAAACTGTCTTCTGCTCACTGAAGGCATATGAAGAATATGAAAAACCTACTGCAAATACTGAACACCTTAGCACTGTCCTGAGGTGTCCACCCTTCCATGGGATGTGTGGGTGTTAGTGCTGCCCTTCACACTATTGAGAAACTCACTGGCTGCATCTTGCTAGAATGCAGCTCAACACAGTTCCTTGGAGGACTTTATACAGGGGTGTCATCTGATAGCAGAGAAGGGAATCCTGTACTATCTACTTTTATTTCCATGAATTCACTTTTCTTTGATTGCTAAGAAAGCCATAAGCCCTGGAAACCATGATTGGGTTTCCCTGCCAGACCTGACCGATTGGAAAACACACCATGTGTGTATGCATACACATGTGCTCAAATCCTGAAAGGAGAAATGAAGAAGGAATTGCAATATGATCAAATCAGGAGGATAGTTCCTCTGTTTCTCTGTCTCATGCACCCTCTAGCAAAGTTTTTAAAGTCTATTTTAAGTAATTCTTTGCTTAGCGCTTTATAATCACTTTTTTCTTTATGCAAACCAGTTAGAAAGTCAGGAACATATAAAATGCTTCAAGGGTCATCATCAAGATAGTCAAGTGTGTTTAGAATGTTCTGTGTTCTTTCCATGCTACCTTGACCTTGTGCTAGTTAATTACACTTTACTAGATCTTCTGAAATATTAAAAACATGAATATGGAAGATGGAAATCAAAACTGTTAGTACAACCACACATTTAAAAAAAAGATGGAGGATAGTGCTGACATTCTACCTGTCAGTGTGATAAACCATGCTCATAGATTCCTGTGTATAAATTAGCTTTTATACAGAAAACTAGCTTTTCTTGATTCTATATCCAAAACTTTCTTTAAATTTAAAAGGCAACTAAAGAGTTAGGTCCTTTTGGAACAGCAGGATGTCTTCTTTGTGTCCCTGCAGGAACTCAGTCCTGGAAGACCTGTTAGCAGTAGGTGTGGACCATGTTGTACACACTTGGAGACAGTGGTCCCTGAGACATGAATGACCTTAAGTTTGAATTTGGATTCAAAGGTGAGCCTGAAAGCAATAAACTGGGAACTCTTGCTAGGAAATACATCTTCTTAGGAACCAGATTTGTTGTTTGTTGTTTTTGTTCAAGAGCGACTATGTCTTTAAAGAAAAGAGTTTGGGACCAGCAGTTAGCATAATGGCTATGTTGCTGGACTCCCATGTAGTCAACTGTGGTTCAAGTCCCAAACCTGGTGGCTTAAACTCATGCTGGGCATGTGTGTGTGTGTGCCCAAGATCCTGAGAGAAGAATGGAAGAGAAGGGATTGTGACATGGCCATCCCTCCTGGGGGGTGATTTCTTGCTTTCTGTCTCTCTGTCTCTCTGGCACATATGCCCTATAGCAAAAACCTTTCCAAAGGGAAAAAAAAGAGTTTAAGGCCATTGAGTTTGTCTTTTCTCAGTGCTGAGAGGTAAAGTTTGTTTAGGCCCTTTACTGCAGACAAGAGAATATGTGTTTCAACACCAGTGAGGTGAGTAGCAACATCTCCATTCAGCACTATGAAGTCAATCTCTGATGAGAACAAAGCTCTCCTAGAGCTAGTTTGGGATTACTTTCCATCCTCGTAGCTGGTGGTGGGTCCCATGCTCAGGGAGAGAATGACACTCTCCCAATTTTCCATCTTGATCTGCTTAGGCTCCAGCTCGTTTGACCAGTTTGGGTCCTGGTGGTTTGTTGGCAAGGACACCACCTCTGATACTCGAGTTGCCCAAGTGTGAATAAGACCCACCACTGCATTGCTCACCTGGTGTAGGTCACAGTAGGGATGGGGCCATATAAGTACTGTTTGTGATAGTTTTTATCAGTAGCTGGTGTTCACCTGTTGTACTGTGGTTACCATGTGCACAAGGTGGTCTTTTGAAGTCCCAGAGATCTGACTAGTGACACAACAATGCAGCAGACAAGGTTAATCCCCATGCTGTGGGATGGCGATTAAGATGAGATGTGTAGTGGCCAAGAAGAGATTCCTCATGGCTCCTGCAAACTAGTTATTTCAGGGACGAGAGAAATGAAGATTTTCTACTGATAATTCAGCCTCCAGCAAACAAGCTAGTGTGGTATGGAGCCCCTCTGGCCTTCTGTGTCTCTGTCTCTGTCTCTCCCTGCTTCTGTGTCCTCTTTTTTTTTGTAATTTTTCCTTTTTACAATTTTTTTAAATGTAAAGTTTTTCTCTTGCTCTCAGCTCTGCCTTTTGTCTTGTTAATACTCCCCTCTGCCCCTCCCACCCAGGCAGGA
>AAPY01798517.1:0-13204 GCA_000181375.1 Tupaia belangeri
GAAGAGGTGGAGGAGGAGGAGGTGGAGGAGGAGAAGAAGTTAAATATCAATTCACTCTATTACCCTAATTGGTGATTCCACTCCTGTCTAGCCAAGAGAAATGAAACCATATGTCCATGCCAAGACTTGTATGTGAGTGTTCATGGCAGCTTTATTCATAGCAGGAGAAAGCTGATGAATGGATAAACAAAATGCTGCCTATCTCTACGAGGGGTTATTATTCCACCATGATAAGGAGTGAAGTACGTGCAATGGTATGGATGGACCTTGAGAATACTGTGCTGAGTGAAAGTGGTCAGTCACAATCAGTGCCAGATTCCATTATACAAGGTGTCCAGCATAGGCAAATCCAATATGGCCGATGAGTATGGGATTTGTTTCCTTTTGAGTGACAAAGATATTCTAAAATTAGTAGTGGTGGGTCTGTCTGTAGCCTGGTACTTGAGGGATTCTGCACAGTGGACTGCAGTTTGAGTCCTGGCCTTGGTAACTTGAAAAACACACTGGGTGTGTGTGAGTGCATGCCCCAAATCTCGATACCGTGGTGATATGGAGGAAGAGGGATTGCCGTGTGACCATGCCCTATTGAGGGGTGCTTTCTCCTCTCTTTCTTTTTTATTTTTAAGTAATTATTTAATTTTATTTATAATTATCATCATTATTATTTTATTTTGCTGTGTGGCACATGTACTCACCAGAGAGAGAGAGAAAAAAAAAGCAAGTGACCAGGTGTGAGACTTGAACCCATGGTGGCCATGTGGGAGTCCAGCACCTCAACCAACACACTACCTGCTGGCTCTCATCTGTCTCTCTCTCTTTCTCTCTCCGTCTCTTCGTCTCTCTTTGGCATGCTCATGTGGAGTGTGGCAATAAAATAAAAATTGATAGTGATGGTGGTTGTTCAACTCTGTTAATATACAATTAATAAAAAGCCATTGAACCATGTGTTTTAAATGGGTAAATTGTATGCTATATAAATTGTATCTCAACGCAGCTGTTAAGTAAATATGTGTATATTTAGGCAGTAATAGGGAGAGCACTAGATTTTTTTTTTTTAATTTGCCAGAGGTTGCGTGCTTACTGGAGAGAGGAGAGAGAGAAAGTGAGGAAGCATCCCCTCATGGGGAATGGTGACTCCACAGTCTCTTCTCCTCCATTTCCCTCTCCTTTTGGGACTTTGAACATGCATGCATATGTGCCCAGTGTGTTTTTCAGGCCACCAGGTCTGGACTTACACTGCAAAGTCAGCTGTGCAGGACCAAGCCGCCTTAACCACCATGCCCTGGGCTGGCCGTAGGTCACTGGATTTTAAGCAGGAAGTGCCATCATTAGGTGTGCTATTTAGAACTATTTCTCTGGAATCAATGTGAAGCATATATTTGGAGAAGGCAAGGCTGCAAAGAGGGAAGTAGTTAGGGGGCAACTGGAGTAGGAGGGGAGACATATGGTACCCTGGGCTAAGCCTGCAGTGATATGGACAAAGAGCAGTAGACCCGTCTGAGCCATGATGGGTAAAAGACATGACTTAATGGTGGGTGGATGTGGGTGATGGGAAGTTAGGGATCTCACCCAGTTACTCCTGTTCGCTCAGGTGGGAAACCAGAAGGAGTTATTTTGGAAAAGAAATGCCGAACTCAGTTCTGGACTTGAGGAGCTGAGCTGCCTGTAGGGCATCCGAATAGCACTGGTTATGAAATTCTGCATCTTAGAAATGAGAGCTAATCCAGAGGTAGTATATATATATATATATATATATATATATATATATATATATATATATATATAAATTTACTATCAGAGAGAGACAGAGAGAAAGCCTCCAGGTTTGGGACGTGAACCATGGGGGGAGGTCAGCCCTTTAAACTCCCACACCATCTGCTGGCTCCACATATGTTTGCTTCATTCTCTCATCCTCTTGTGAGGTACTGTGACCCCACTGGATGGGGATACAATCTATACTCACAGTCGTAGATCACATAGAGAGACTCAGCAGACGCTCCCACCAGACTCTAAATGAAATATAGCAATGTTCCTGGGCCGCAGTGCATGCAGTTAGGGCACTGGCCTCCCACATGGCCAATGCGGTCCAGTCCTGACTGTACCTGCTTTCACTCCCCTCTCCCTCTCTCTCTCACTCTGGCCTTCTCTGGTCAAATTAAAATAAGTAAATAAAGTTAAATGAAATAATTCTTAAAAAATAATATATAGCAATGTTTCATGGGGTGCAAGTTCAGTGTTTGCTATTGGCTCATTTCAACCAATATTTCTGTAGTTGCAAGGACTATATTTTTGTAAAACTTAAATTCGGACTGTGGGGGCCAGCAGGTGGCATGGTGGTTTTTAAGGGCACTGGACTCCCACATGGCTGACCATGGTTTGAGTCCTGGACCTGGCTTTTTTACTTTCTCTCTCTCTCTCTCTGGTCAAATTAAACAAACTAACTTAACTAACTAACTAAATAAATGTTTAAAAAAAAAATCAGACTGTGTTCTATCAAGGGCTGAATAAGGGAGCAATGAAAATGAATCCAAGAGTAGCTTAAAAATGTGGACTGTCTGGCCATGCATGCATTCCTCTTCCTAGTGCATCCTGGGAGCAGCCTGGTGCCGTGGGTGGGCACGCAGACAGGCATGGTCGTACTCACTACTCACTTGCGTTGTGTTGGTAGCAAATTCTCCCATTTCTCATCTGAAAATGAGAATAACTATATTTACCATGTGGTAGGATTACAGGTAAAAATTACATCAAGAGCTTGACCTGGCACAGGGTAGGCATTCAATAAATAGCTATTACTAATAATATGATTATCTTAAGTTTTTAAGAAGAGGTTTTATATCATGCCATAGCATACATTTCCTGATTCTCTGCCTTTTGTACTCTCTTCTAGTTTCTAGACCTGTTTTAGCTACGAAAATTAATCCTGCCTCTTGATCAATGTTATTTCAGACTAAGTATAGCTGAAGTATGTTCCTTTAATGAGTTGCATGAGTTAAAAAACTGACAGCTCTTTGATCTAATTTGCTGGCAGATTATGCAAGAAATAAATATTGTATTGCAGTCCCAAAGCTAGTCAGTTCTTGCTCCTCTCTCTCTCTTTTCCAAGTGAAGAGTGGTTACGGGCCTGGAGGTGGGGACGGAGAATCGTTCCTGCGTTTCTGACTCAGCCCCAGATGGCACAAACCTTAAAGACTTCCGTGTACTTGATCTTGGGCCCATGTTCTCCTCCACCTGTTTCTGCAGTCAGCAACTTCTTTTTTCTCTACTGGACCTTGACCTTCTTTATCCTTTTCTTTTCTGGGGTGCCCAGTATTGTCTGGGTTTGCCAGTACAGCTTGTGGGTCAGATAGCTTAAGAGGCCCATCTGGGATGCAGCTGAACAATCTTAAGGCCAGAGGGGAGTGGCTAGCGTTTGCTTTAGGCAGCCCGGAGTAGGGGTGGGGGGAAGGGAGAAGGGATCCCGTGGGACCCCCAGACAGACCAGTGGCTTGGCAGCATTCCTTTCGTCTTTCCTCCAAAAACTGCTCCTGGGAGCCAACCAGAAAACTCCCGTGCTCATTCTGTACCCTGGAAGCAAACACAAAGCTTTGGCAAGGGAACATCAGACCTGTAATAATAATGCAGTTCTCTGACATTAAAGTGCAAACACATTTTCCGTGACAGTTTAAAATTAATCACCACCTTTTGCTGCTGTAGATACCCCTCCGGTGTGCAGTGCCAGCCTCGGGACAACTGTTCAGGCAGTCACATGGATTCCCGTGAAAGAGCGTGGAGTCTGCAAAGAGGATGATTTTTTCTCCACACCCCCTTTTGTCCCAGGGAGGAAGCGCTTCCTCCTAAGAGTGGAAGACGGGCTAGTAATTGATCATGGAGAACAAGCCACAATCCACACTTGGTGGTGGGATTATAAATGCATCTGGAGCGCTTAGTGACATTGAGAAACCACCAGAGACTCCTGCTGTGCATTGGAGTGTTTTGTAAGTTGTTCCTTATGGTCTTTGAACTCGCATCAAGGGAAAAGAAAGGAACCCATGCATATATCACTTTCTTTATCCTGCCAGTGGAAATTAATAATCACATAAACAAAGGTTACCCAGACGAGCTCAAGGTAGAATTGTTCAACAGATATTTGTGTGTTTTATTTTTATATTAATTTTATTTCTTCCATGAGGGAGAGAGAAAGGCATCCTCAATAAGCTCTTAGTCTGCACTCCTCCCTTGCCTTTCCAGCCAGCCAGGCTCCTGGCTAACTGGGGCTCCTGGTGTATGGAGGTTGACCAGGAAACCAAACTCTTGATCTTCTGTATGGATTCAGGATCACAGAGAGGCATGTTACCGCTGTGTCACCACAGCTGGCTCTGTTAATTTATTTCAATTAATTAAAATTTTAATTGCCAGGAAGGCATGTGTGTTCACCAGAGGGAGACAGAGAGGGAGCTAGCACATCTCAGTAGGTCCAATCACACTGAAATCCCTTCTCTCTTCTCCTTTTTTCCACCCTGTTCGTATTTTGGCATGCACATGCAGGCACCCAGTGTGTTTTTAAGCCATGGTTGTAATGTGGTCAACCACGTGGGATTCAGTTCAATTAGAAGGTGGACTGAGCTCTGTTTATTTTATTATTTAAATTTTTTAAAAGGTTTTTGCTATAGGGCACATGCGCTTGCCAGACAGACAGAAAGAGACAGAGGGACAGAGAGACAGAAAGCGAGAAATCACCCCCCAGGGAGGATGGCCACGCCGCAATCCCTTCTCCTCCATTCTCCTTTGGGATCTTGGGCACGCACGCACACGCGCCCTGCGTGAGTTTTAAGCCACCGGGTCTGGGATGTGAACCGCGGTTGACTACGTGGGAGTCCAGTGACATAGCCATTATGCTAACTGCTGGTCCCTGTTTTTCAAAATTAATTGTTCTCTTAGTATAAAGTTTAAATTGTACTGGAGGGTAAATGGTGAGCCTTCCTCTGCCTCTGATTCCTTCTTCCCTCTCTACGGAAGTAACCACTAGAAAGTTTCTTGTCTGTCCTTTAAGAACTTGTTCTTTCTATTTAAAGAAGTCTCTATTTATTTAATTTAATTTGCTATTTTTTTTTTTTCAATTTGACCAGAGGGAAAGGAAAAGTGAGAAAGTGAGTCCCAGACCTGGGACTCAAACCATGTTGGCCATGTGGGCGTCCAGTACCTCAATGACTGTGCCACCTGCCAGCTCCTGAATAACTAGTTCTTGCACATATAAGCCTGTGTGTACATCATATATTTTGTATGTGCATATGGATATATATGTGCACCACATGGCTGACTTTTTAAATTTAATAATAACATCATTAGACACACCTCTCCACACTCATACCTAGAGATCTACAGCATACATTTTTTGATTTTTAGGGTTTTTTATTTTTTTGCCACAGGGTGCATGCACTCACCAGTGAGAAACAGAGAAACAGAGAGGGAAAGTGAGAAATCATCTCGGGGGGTGGGGGCGTGGAGATGGCCATGCCATAATCCCTTCTCCATTCTCCTCTTGGAATTTTGTGTGCACATACATGCCTGGTGTGATTTTCCAGCCTCTAGGTCTGGGACTTGAACCATGGTCAGCCATGTGGGAATCCAGTACCTTAACCACCACATCACTTGCTGACCCCTTTAATAGTACATAGTATTGCTAGTGTGCATTTATTTAACGTGACCTCTAATCCTAGACATTTAAGATGGTTTTTGTGAGTTTGGTTTACTATTAAAAACAGTACTACTAACTACATTTTTTTGTACTTAATCTTCTGCAAACGTGTGTAAACTTTATCTGTAAGAGAAATTCTTAGAAATGTCATATTTAGGTCACAGAGTATGCACAATTAACTAGTGAATGACATTGTAAAATGGCCCTCCAAAAAGACAATAAACACATATTGAATGCTTCCTCTATGCCATAAACTGGGCTGGGTCCCAGGGATAGAAGGTCACAGTCCTTTCCCTTGAGAAAGGGAGAGATACACAGCTGTGAATGATTACAGTCTAATGCGGAAGGACCATAATCAAACTTTTATAGCACTTTTTGCCCTTCTGTGTTAGCTACTAGTTTATCCCTTCGAGGATTTTTTTAGATTTTTGAAGGCTTTTTTTAATTCCAAAGTAATTATTTAAAATAATTATTTAATTTTTATTTATCCATTTATTTATTTTAATTTGCCAGTGAGAGAGAGAGAGAAAGAAAGTGAGAAAGCAGGCAACCAGGTCTGGGACTCGAACTGAGATTGGCCATGTGGGAATGTCCAGCGCCTTAACCATTGCACCACCTGCTGGTTCCTCCAAAGTAATTTTTTTTGACCGTGATCTTTTTTTCAGGTCAAAAATGAAATTTACATAAAACATGAAGGTAGTCTTGGCAGATTTAGCATGATCAATCCAATCAACATGTGAGAGAGGGACCAGCAGTTAGCACAATGGCTATGTCGCTGGACTTCCATGTAGTTGACCACGGTTTGAGTCCTGGGCCCGGTGGCTTAAACTCACGCCTGGCGTGTGTGCGTGCGTGCCCAAGATCCCGAGAGGAGAATGGAGGAGAGGGGATTGCAACGTGACCATCCCCCCAGGGAGTGATTTCTCATTTTCTGTCTCTCTGTCTCTCTCTGTCTTTCTGGTGAGCACATGCGCCCTATAGCAAAAACCTCTCAAAAAAATTAAAAAAAAAAGCATGTGAGAGACTTCCAGGTCCATTCTTGTGTACATTATGTCACTCACTCTTTGTAAAGGTGCAATTATTCAAAGTATATTGATGAGGAAACAGATCAGGAGTAGGTAAAAAAATTCCCAATAGCATACCTTTAATGGACGACATAGTTTGGTTTTGAACCTGGGTGTCTTTGAAAGAGATCCCAGGCCTTTTCTCCCAAGAAATTCTGCCATAGCACATGAATATCACGGTCCCTGAGGGGCCTACACCTCAGCCTCCATGGGAAAAACATGAGTTTAGGAGCAGAGTCATAGTGGTAGGAAGAGGTTCAACTACTTACTTCTTCTTGGGAAACTCACTGATCGAGGAAGAGAGAGCTCCATCTACACACATGTGAACCATGCAACAGTCACCACAATTCACATCATTCCAGGCCCATGCTGTGGCTCCGAGGAGAGGACCATTCCCTTATGTGAAAAGGATTGACTGTTTTCAAGGGTAGAGGATGTGTGGAAGGAGACAAGTGCATAGGAGAGAGCTGCTGGAGCAGGTAACCACATCTAGACGTGCATGGGGATAGTTCTTGCAGAAGGTAAGGAAGGGAACATGGTGAAGGTAAGCAGGTAACATGGTGGTTGAGGCACTGGACTCCCACATGGCTGACCATGGTTCAAGTCTTGGACCTGGCAGCTTGCTTTCTCACTCTCCATTTCTCTCTGTCTGTCTCTCTCTGGTCAATATTGAAGAATGATGATAATAAATAAAATGAAAGATAAATAAATCTTTTTTTTAAAAAAAGATAAGACAGGGAAATTAAGCTGGAGGCATATGAAGGAAATGTTCAGGCCCATATCCAGAAGTCTGAACTTTTAAAACCATTAAAAAATAATTTATGAGAGGAGCTAGCCAGGTGACATGGCGGTTAAGGCAACTGGATCTGGGCTAATACTACAGTTGGAGCCCTGGACCAGTGGCTTGAAAAAATATGCCAGGCGCATGCGCATGTATGCCCAAAGTCCCAAGAGGAGAATGGAGGAGAAGGGATGTGGCATGGCCATACCCCTGGGGGATGACTTCTCACTTCCCCTCTCTGTCAACTCACTCTTCTCTTTGGCAAGCACGTGCACCCTATACCAAAAAAATAAAGATAGAAAAAAAAAAGAAAAAGAAAAAAAGAAAGAAAGAAAAAGAAAAGAAAAAGAAAAAAAGAAAGAAAGAAAAAGAAAAGAAAAAGAAGAAAATTGTGAGGTAGTGTAAACTTATGAAAGGGAGAGAGAAAGAGAGACCAGTACCCTCCACAGAGTCTATCTCACTTCTCTAGTCCCTCCAGCCCATAGGTCTTGGGCGTGACTTGTGTGTGTGCCTGATGTGTTTGGTATGTTTCTGGCTGACCAAGCTGGGGATTCAAACCACATTTGCCATGTGGTATCCAGCTTCTCTTGAGCAGGCAGCACTGCTCTGTCACAGAGTCTGCCTGAGCCTGACCTTTCTCTGTTGAGTATGAAAGTGTTTTTAAATAGAAAAGCGTCTTGAACTAATTTATGCTGAAGAAAGATGAAAGCCAATGGTGGGCAGGAAAATGAGACTGCAGAGAACTTGAAAGCAGGGAGATCAATTAGGGGAACCTGTGATAGTCTCCATGAAAGGAGCAAATGGGCTGACGGGGGCGGGGGGGGATGGTCACAGAAACTGCACAGGCAGGGTGGACTTGCAAGGCATGAGGCAGTCGGAATGGTTAGAATGGCATGGACTGATCTCGCAGGTTTGCTGAAGAAAGGAGGGAGAAAGTGAGAGCCATGGAGTCCCGAGAAGGTAGTTAGGCGATGAACACAGTCAGAGGGCATGGGAAGAAAAGCATTTCATGGGTCAGATTATGAGTTCAGCTCTGGGAGGTGCAGTTTGAATCTAGGTGGGACACACATGGTGGATGTCTAAAAGCAATTGGCAGGGTCAGCAGGCAGCTTAGTAGTTACAGTGCTGAACTCCCACATGGTCAACTGTATTTTGAATCCCAGACCTGGCAGCTTGAAACTCATGCCAGTTGTCTGTGTGTTACAATGCCCAAATCTGACAGGAGAATGAGAGGAAATGTGGGTGTCACTATCTCCCTGGGGGGTGATTTCTCACTCGTCTCTCTGTCTCTCTGATGAGTACATGTGACCTATAGTAAAAAATCTCTCTCAAAAAAAAAAACAATGGAAAAGAAAAAAGAGAAAAAAACACTTGGAAAATACAGGTTGCAGATTGGGAGGAAGGTCAGAGTCAGAAATGTAGGTCTAGGAGTTATCTCCTGAGCTTGAGCTTGTCACGGAAGCAAGGAGAGTAGAAGGGAAAGAGACCAAAGAAGCAGATCTGTGAAGGTCTAATTTAAAGAAATGATTAAGGAAGAAAACTGAGAAGCGGAGAGGTAGGAGAGGATACAAGTTGTCTAGAAGTCAAGGGAAAAGAGTTTTAAGTGAGGATGGTCCATAGTTTGTATGTTGCAGAAGATTTCAGAAGATGGGAGTTGAAGAGGCTGTGAGGCTCATCACTGGGAAACTTTGAGATGACAGATTCACTTCAGGGCAGTGTGTAGAAGACAGGCTGCCTGTGGATTGAAGCGGACTTGAGAGTTGTCTTAGGTTCATATCCTCTCTCTCCTAAGACCGAGTGGGAAGTAGAGTGGAGGTTATCTAAACCATTCCTGCCTTGTCAATTGTGACTGGCTCAGAACTTAGACCAGGATAAAGGTTATAGTGAGGGACCTCTGAAGACCTAGCCATGAGGGACTGAGTCCAACATTCCAGGCCCAGAGGACATGAGGTACTCCACTGTGACTCAGACAGTAGCTCCCAGCGCTTCCAAGAGGAAGCAATTGGGTCCTAATCTAGTGAGCCATGTACAAACAAGGGGAGAGTCCAGCACAGGCGATGATGACCCTGGGTCAAAAGGCCTTTGGATCCACTGCTACACTAGGGCTAATGGTTGGAACTCCAGGCTCTGGAAAACAGAGCTATCAAGAGCAGGATAGACAGTAGGCAAAGAACAGGAGTCCCATCCCAGGAACTGGACCAGCACTGATGGAAAGAGAGATTGGTGGAGAAATCAACTGTGGGTCTTGTAGAAAAAGTGTCTCCAAGTGTGGGAGCACACTGGAGAGCACCCAGGCCAGGGAAACGGGGGGAACGGCAATGTGGGGAAAGGGCAGGGACCCGACAAAACAACTGCAGAGGGAGATTTCCAGTCAGGCTAAGGAAGCGTCAGCCTCTAGACCTCTCACTTGCACTATGCTTTTCCAGAGCAGTGGGCTCACGTGTCATCCTAGTCATCCAACTTTTCAGAATTAAGGTATTTTCACTGGAATTGCTCACTCCATTTGTCTTGCCCTCTGTCACCGTTCTCCTTATGTTGGTGGTACTGGAATGTCCTGGGCATTTTTGGGATCCAGCTCAGGGGAAATTGATTAGAGATTACATTTAATGTTTGTTGAGTAGGGTTAAGTTTCTGTGGTTTATAGTAGGCCTCCATGTCCTTTGAGGTTCCTATTGGCCATCTCCATGCAAGGACTGACTGACCATCCTAGGATTGTTTTCCATAATGCCTCCACATGCATGAGAAGATGGAGAAGAATCAGGTCCTGAAACACAGAGTCAATGTCAAATCTGTGGAAAAGTCTTCCAAACTCTTTAGGTCTTATATGAAATAAATTTGACAAAGGACTTTGAAGACTTAACAGTTTTAAAATTGGAATTATGAGTAATAGGCTGGCTCCACAGCACAGCAGCATGTACTGCTGAGAGAGTCAATCCACATGGTGACTGCAGTTCGATCCCCTGCCTGTAGCTGAAATACCCATGGCATGTGTGCAATGCTCAAGATCTGATGACAAGAGAACTGGAGAAAGGAGATCATGGTGTGAACAGACCTTGTGGAGGGTGCTTCCCACTCCTCACTCTCACGTGCATGCACGCATGCTCTATCATAATGAATAAAGAAAAACAATTATGAAAAAGAAATGTCAAAGAACCACACTGGGGAAAAGGGAGGTCTGTCTTTCTATTTTTTCTGCGTATTACATTATAGAATTATTCAGTGGTATATAAAAGAAATGATCAAGGACAATGTGGTCAAAAAAGTAGAAAAATTGTATTTATAGAATAATGGTAGGCAGTGAATTGATAAAAAAAATATTACATTTTCTGGATTTTGGGGGTCAGGTTTTTGGGATTTATCAGTTTGTAAAAATTGCAATTTGTTGTGATTTATTTTCTTGTTATATATATATTCATTTCTTTTTTTAAATTTATTTTTAAGATTTTTGTCATAGGGTGAGTATGCTTGCCAGAGAGAGAAAGAGATGGAGAGAAAGTGAGAAATCACTCCCCTCAAAGGGATGGCCATACTGCAATTCCTCCTTTTCCATTCACCTCTTGGGATTTGGGCACACACCCACATGCATGCAATGTGCTTCTCAAGCCTCCGGTGCTCCAGACTCAAAGCACTAAGTTGGTTATGTGGGATTCAGATGCCTAACCTCCATAACACCTGCTACACCTATATATATATATAAAGATATTTTTGCTATACAGCTTGTGCATTCACCAGAGAGACAGAGACAGAGAAAGTGAGAAATCACCCTCCCCAGGGCGGATGGCCATGCTGCAATCACTTCTCTTCCATGGGCCTCTCAGGACCTTGGACACACACACACACACACACACACACACACCCCTGGCATGAGTTTCAAACCGCTAGGTTCGGGGCTCGAACTGTAGTTGGCCATGCACGAGTCCAGCACCTTAACCACTAGGCCCCCCCAACATTCATTTTTATACTTAATTTTAATGTTAGTTTTAAATATTTTTCCTTGAAAAATAGACTCCCCAAATTACATAAGATTCAGACCCTGTTAACCTCGGTTCTACCCCTCTTAAATCATTGTATATTTACTGAATAATTGAGAACTAACTCCGGGGCTTGAAATATCAGTGGTTGTTAAGCGACCTTTGTCAACACAAGAAAGACAATCTAGATATGTGGGCTCTATTCTACTGTAACCTTTTACTTAACACTGCAAAGAGACGTAGGCCTATGATTCATCCTGCAGAACGAAATAATGAAGCACCACTGAGAATACATTCCAAACACTTTAATAGGCAAATTTCTTCAGAGCAAAGTTTCACTTTGCACAAGTGCAGAATAAATATTTGCTGATTTGAAGAAACATGGTATGTAAACATATAGTGCTTGCCTAAAATAATAAGATTTTTTTTTCCAGAGAGATTTTTTTCTATAGGGCGTGTGTGCTTGCCAGAGGGACATAGACAGAGAGACAGAAAGAGAGAAATCACCCCCCAGGGGGGATGGCTATGCTGCAATCCCTTCCTCCATTCTTCTCTTGGGATTTTGGGCACGCACACACACACACCTGGCATTGAGTTTCAAGCCACCAGATCTGGGACTCGAATGGCAGTGAACTACATGCGAGTCTGGCACCTTAACCGATATGCCACCAGCTGGCCCTGAGAGTAAGAACGTTTTTTTTTTTTTTTTTTTTGGAGAGATTTTCACTGTAGGGCGCGTGCGCTCGCCAGACAGACAGAGAGAGACATAGAGACAGAAAGCGAGAAATCACCCCCCAGGGGGGATGGTCACGCCGCAATCCCTTCTCCTCCATTCTCCTCTCGGGATCTTGGGCACGCACGCACACGCGCCCGGCGTGAGATTTAAGCCACCGGGTCCGGGACACGAACCGCGGTCGACTACGTGGGAGTCCAGCGACATAGCCATTACGCTAACTGCTGGTTCCCAAGAGAGTAAGAACGTTTTTGACCTAAGGGAAGCCCATGGCTGGTGGATACAAGATAGTTCTAGGTAACATCTCCTCCTGTCTCATTATCTAGCCCCTTCTCTTCTAATTAACTTGCATCCTCTCGAGTATAAATAAGCTCAGTCAATCCCGTGGGAGAGAGTACAGGATGCATTCGTTCATGAAACTTTTATTGAATGTCTACTGAAGCTAGCAAGCACGGTGTTAGCAACCTGGGTGTGCCAATGTGATCACATCACTCCTATTGTCCTGATTGATCATTCAGGATGTCAATCTTAGCAGGAAGGACAGCTTCTCTCTTGAGGGATCTCTGGTTGGTCTACAAAGACCAGACACCTGCTCAGTCCATAATGCTAGGCTAGTCCTGGTTCCTTCAGGTGGAGAGAGCAGTAGCTGATCCAGTCTATCACTGACAGTGCTGCTTTGTGGCCTCCCTACTGATGTGGAAAACTAGTCCCTCTCAGCTCTTTTTATTTATTTATTTATTTAAATTTTATTTATTTATTTATTTATTTAAATTTAACCAGAGAGGGACGGAATGAGAGTGAGAGAGAGAGGGGATGGAAAAGGAGGATGAGGATAGGCAGAGAGGAAGAGGGAGATGAAAGAAGAGAATGGAAAAACATGGGGGAAAGGAAAGAGAGCCCAGCACCACTGAACCTGGGTCAAGACCACCCTCGCGGGCCTTTAATAAATTCCAACACTGATGTGCTAGGGTTGGTGGGAGT
>AAPY01798553.1:0-19996 GCA_000181375.1 Tupaia belangeri
GAGTTGTTTTTTTGTTATTCTTGCTGCTTGTTGTTTTTTGTGGGTTTTTGTTGTTGTTGTTGTTGATCGTTTGTTTATTTTTGCTATAGAGAGTGTGCACTCTTCAGAGAGTCGGCAAGAGACACGTGACAGAATGCGAGAAATCACCCCACAGGGGTGATGGCCACACCGCAATCCATTCTCCTCTATTCTCCTCTTGGGATGTTGGACACTCACGCACACATGCCCAGCGTGAGTTTAAGCCATCAGGTCCGGGATCTGAAACGTGGTCAATTACAGCAAAATAACTATTACGCCAACTTCATGATCCCCATCATAACTATTTTTTTCTAATTTGCTGCAGGACATGTTTTCTCATTAGTGAGAGACAGAAAAAGACAGAGACATAATAAAGCAAGTCATTAGGTACAGGACTCAATCCAGGGTCAGATATTAGGAGTCTAGCGTCTCAACCACCGCATCACCTGCTGGCCAATAAAGTAAAGTTCTAGTAGACAGCCTTTGATTCCATCATGGTTTGTTAATTTACTTAATCACCTGTCTTCTACTGATCATTTATTTGTTCATATACAATTTCCAGAGGGCCTGTGCACTCACTGGAGAGAGACAGAGGAACAGAGAGAGGAGGAATGGGAGAAACAACTCCCTGATCGGACGTGGTGATGCCGTGATCCCTTCTTTTCCATTTCATCATCCTGTTAGGATTTTGGTCTTGCATGATCCATGCTGGCCTATTTCACAAGCTGCCTTTTCCTGAATTCAAACTGCAGTCAATCACGTGGGATATGGCTTCCTGTATGTCTTGGCATGGGACCTCCTTAGTTGCCAGGTTGATGTTGAATATAATGATTAACAAATTGAGGCTTGGATTAGTGGTTCATGGCGGCCATACCAGGAACAATGGCTCAAAACACCGAAAGTTATTCCCTCATAGTCCTAGAAATCAGGAGATTAAGATCAAGTGACCCGGGGAAGGTAGAATGCCTCATGAATGGTATTTGCGGGGATAGTTTCCATTGTGGTCAACTGGGACTCAGTCCTCCTGACATCCCTCAGAGAAATGGGTGGATTGTACCCATCTTCTTTGTAGAATGGAAGAACATGTGGAAAATCTTGAATCATTTTATTCTCCAAAGAGAACGTTTAAGGCATTTTTGTGTGGATGTGGGAAGTCAGAGTGATCAGCAGCCAGTCCATGGCAGAGCAGTAAATGTGGCTCTTTGCAAATCAGACCCACAGGGTGGTTTGCAGTTTATGACAGAGACCTCCTTGAGTTTGCAGGGGACTCGTGCCCCATGACCCAGGTCGGCTGAGGTGAGAGATGGAGCGTGGTGTCAGCCCTAAATGGTTATAGTATCCCTGTGTTTGTCTCCAATTCATGAAATTAATCAACTTTTCACATTATGTACTGAGCAGTATGTCCATGGGGAGTCAGATTCTGTCACTCCAATGAAATCAGAGATCGTGAACTGCATAGCATGGGACTACGAAATGACATCTCACTGAGGGTCCTAATTGAGACTCCTGGCCTGGAGAAAACTGTGCCCTGTTAGTCTTCTGGCACCCGTAGCCCCTCCAGGTCACAGGTCTGTGGGGCAGGCTGGGCTCTGAGTGCTTATGAGAGAGGCACTCGGAGCCCAAATTCTTGCAGGTCACTCTGCATGAGAGCTCACCTACACTCAAACCTTGGCCATCCTGGCAGAGAATAGATCTGGACTGGTGACATCCCATACCTGGGATAGTGGTGGCAGCCAGAGCATGGGTTTCATTTTGGAGGAGAACTTTGGTGAAGCTCTCGGGGAAGCTACCTCCCGAGGAAGTTTCCCTGAGCCCCAGCTCCGCCCACCCTGCGGTCTTTCTAGGTCCTCGACCCACTCATTGTCTGGAACCTCCTGGTCCTATCTTCTTCCCTGCTCTGGCCACAGGCCAGCACCTCTCAAAGTGGCAGCACTGAGTCCACATGTCAGTAAAGAATTTCCTGGGCTGAGCTTCATGTGTGGGCATAGATCTTCCCAGGTGGCCAGTCCTGCTCCCTCAGCTGGATGCAAGGTCACAGGAGGGATGGTCAGGGCATGTAATGTGACCTTCTGACACCAAGTTACCAAGTGGGGCCTCCTGAGGTCTTAGACCATCCTGATGAAAGCTCTGAAGGGACAGGGACCCACAGCTGTGGAAAGGATACCTGGCACCTCCAGGGCACAAAGTCCTCCCAGGGCCTTGATCTGAACCTTCAGGAGTCCCCACGATAGCCCACGGTTCACAGTGTGCTCCTCTCCTCTCTTACTCCCTGGGGCTGCTCAGATGTGTGGTGACCTGACTTCCTTCATCCCCAGCCCCATCCCAGTGCTCCTTGTCCCTGCCACCCCCGACCATGGCCTGGCAGAGAGCAGTGCTATGCAGGGAATCAACTGGGGCTCACCTGCAACCTCACCCACAGCAGATATCTCAGATTGATCCTGGAGGCTCTGAGGAGTTTAAAACTTTGGGCACCTTAAGGGTCTCCCAGAGTGGAAGATCCTCATGCCCCGCAGACATGGGACTCTGCCTGCAATCCTGTGTCCCAAACACCTGTGCCATCGAGTCCTTTGTTCTATCCCCTGTGTTCCCTCTATCCCCTCATAGGGACACCAGCGCCTGCTGTGGGTCTTAGAACAGGTCTGAGCCCAGTCTGTGATCTGCTCTGGTCCTGTCCAAGCATCTCCTCATACTGGATCTTCCTGGCGTTGAGTAGAAATTCCCAGTCTCCAGAGAGATTGAGAAAAGGGGCACCTTGGGAGAATGTTGGAAAACCTGGGTCGTGGGCTCACTGCATTTGAGGGTCTATCTGTTCTGGCCCTCCCATCCCACACAGGCAGGAGAGACCACACCAGGTCCAGAAACCAACTCAGTAATCTGCTGTGAGCATCATGCCAAGGATACTGGGCAAGTCTTTTCTGATATATACACCTCTACCCCATCCACCCACATGAGGGTCTTTCATGCATCCTACACACCAGGGCCTGAACAGAGGTTTCCCTTGAGCAGCAGCTCAGTAAGCTCCACCATCGTTCCCACAGGCTAGTCTCCACTCATCCAGTCCCCCATACTATAAAGACACTTGGATTCTCACAAAGTCTATCAGTCTCTGTCTCTGAATGATCCATTTGTCTTCAGTACTTATTCTTTTTGGGCCATTTCTTGATTGGATAACACTCACTGACAATGAAATTGGATCTTCCACATGTAACTTACCCAGATTCCCATGTTAAGCCCTCTGGAAATACACCCAGGAATGCACCCAGAGTTATGCTTTTCCTAACTGTCCCCTAGTCCAGTCCAGTGGGTGCCCAAAACTAACCATCACTTTGTGATTCACAGCTAGGTACTTAAACAAGTTCTGTCATCTGAAGGAAAGTCCCCCTAGTACACAAAGAAATTCAGTGTGTGTGCACCAACCACACAGTACGTCCAAGAAGAAATGTGTCTGAGAAGGTGCTCACTGGGAGCAAACTATTGGCAGCAACCTGATATTCAGTAAAAGGGGAACTTATAATGCAGTAGATGGACTACTAGCCAGTTGGAAGTGATGAAGTAGCTTCATATACAAACAGGAACAGTATCAAAACTATGGTGATGGGGACCAGTAGTTGGCATAATGTCTATGTCACTGGACTCCCACGTAGTTGATCGCAGTTTGAGCCCTGAACCTTGTCACTTAAACTCACACTAGGCATGTGTGCGTGCGTGCCCAAGATCCCAAGAAGAGAATGGAGGAGAACGGATTGCAGCATGGCCATTACCCCTGGAGGGTGATTTCTCGCTTTCTGTCTCTTTGTCTCTCTCTGTCTGTCTGGTGAACGCACGTACCCTATAGCAAAAATCTCTCTAAAAAAAAACTGTCCAGAAATGCAAAACTATGGTTAAGACAATGGATGCCACATGACTTACTGTGTGGTCCAAATCTTAGGCCGGGCTGCTTGAAAATCATGCTGGGCATATGTCCTGCATGACCCAAATCCTGAGAGAAGACTAGAGAAGGGATTCCAGCAAGGCCATCCCCTCTGGTAGGTGATTTCTCACTTTTCCCCTCTCAGTCTCTGTAATGGATACATGCATCTTGATGCAAAATTTAAAAGTATGGTTAAATTGCCAGTACTTTCCAAACTAATGTATAGATTGATTGAAATTACTATTGACATTCCTGACAATGTTATTTGGTACAAATATCCACAATGGAACATTACGACACATTTTTCTGTTTTTCTACCAAAAAAAAAAATGCATCATGACTTTCCTCAAAACCAATTACAGGGAACCAGCAGTTAGCGTAATGACTATGTCGCTGGACTCCCATGTAGTCGAACGCGGTTCGCGTCTCGGACCCGGTGGCTTAAATCTCACGCCGGGCGCGTGTGCGTGCGTGCCCATGATCCCGAGAGGAGAATGGAGGAGAAGGGATTGCGGCGTGACCATCCCCCCTGGGGGGTGATTTCTCGCTTTCTGTCTCTATGTCTCTGTCTGTCTGGTGAGCGCACGTGCCCTATAGCGAAAAAAATCTCTCCAATAAAAAAAAAACCAATTACAAATATGCACCCTAAAATGCATATAGAATTCATATAACTGAAGATCCTCAACAGCTACACTATTTTATAAAAAAAATACAAAATGTAAGGTCTCAATTCCTGATTTCAAATCATACTACAAAGCTACAGTAGTAGAAACAGCTTGGTTCTGACGTTCAGGCAGATGTATAAATAGGCAATGGAACTGAAAGCCCAGGAATAAACACTTATGGACAAATCATTTTCAACCTGGCAGCTAAGACCATTCACTATGGAAAGGACAGACTTTTCAAAAATAATGTTGAGTAAACTGGGTGTCAACATGCAAATTCAAGGTATAAAAACTAATCTATAAACTAAACTATAGCCCTCTTAATGAACGTTAGGGGAAAGCTTCACAACAGTGCATTTTGAAAAGCTTTCTTTTGTTCAACATCAAAAGCTCAGAAAAAGGGAACCAGGAGTTAGCGTAATGGCTATGTCACTGGATTCCCACGTAGTCGACCGCGGTTTGCGTCCCGGACCCGGTGTCTTAAAACTCACACCGGGCGCGTGTGCGTGCGTGCCCAAGATCCCAAGGGGAAAATGGAGGAGAAGGGATTACGGCGTGACCATCCTCCCTGGGGGGTGATTTCTCGCTTCCTGTCTCTATGTCTCTCTCTGTCTGTCTGGCGAGCGCACGCGCCCTATAGTGAAAACTTCTAAAAAAAATAAAATAAAATAAAATAAAATAAAATAAAATAAAATAAAATAAAAAGCTCAGAAAAAACAACAACAAAAAAAAAATAAACAAACAAACAACAGAAGGAAGAAGGGAAGATAGAAAAGAGGGAAAGAAGAATGGACGCACCTTCTCCACTGGGAAACACCTACGTAGACACACAATTGTGACCTGACATCAAGTTCATCCCAAAATATGAGAACCAAATGTGAGAGGTCTGCCATCCCTTGACACACCACACTCTCTGAAGTCTCTGAATATTTATGCAGACTGAAACTTTCTGAGAACTCACCCCTCTTCTAGAAACAGAGTTTGCTGTGTTTGTTCTCAAGCAGGATCACCCACCTCACTCAGACACTGACCACAGTCACCTCTGCCCTGGCCCCTGAACAAGGAGCTGCTCAGATCTCACATCCGAGCCCACTGCATCTCACCTCCCTGCAGCCTCCTCAAAGTGGACGGTCATCATATTTTTCACGTGTCCTCCTGTTAACTCAGAAGTCGACCCTGGAAAAGGCTAGTTATTAATATCAGTAATCTCAGGGCAGAGCAGGGGCATGGTCTGTGGATGTCCTGGACTGACAGACAGTGAGCAGGCTCTATGCTAACCTACTGCCAGGACTTCCCGTGAGAGATTGAGCTCTCCACAGTGGGCAGCAGGGGGCGCTGTGGGTCTGTCTCTGGCTGCACAGGGGTTGCCCACAGCTGGGCCCTCCCCATGCTCTCGTGGCTGGCCCATGGAAGCTGAGCTCACTGATGCAGACTTAGCAGCTGGACTTCTCTGAGTCTGGTCTCAGCACT
Organism: Tupaia belangeri; assembly: GCA_000181375.1. Taxonomy (NCBI): domain Eukaryota; kingdom Metazoa; phylum Chordata; class Mammalia; order Scandentia; family Tupaiidae; genus Tupaia; species Tupaia belangeri. The sequence continues at coordinate 6,064 of AAPY01798553.1, forward strand.
GCTTTCTCCCTGGTCCTGCACATATAGCCATGGCCATCCACAAGCAACACATTTGCACAAAAAGCCCCTCCTGTGGCAGAAGGTGGGATGAAAAGGCAGCCTGGGGCAGCCCAGCCATGTAGAGACCAGAGGCTGTGTCCATCCTGGCCTAGACTCCTCTCCTCCTTCATCCTCCTCTCTCACTGCACAGGTAGGACAGACTTTGGAGACACAGGGCAGGCCCCACCCTACTTTAGTATCAGGGATGAGACTCCTTAAAATCATCACCCTAGCCTCTACTCCTTATTCATATGTGTCTGTGTCTACAGGTTCCCTCTCCCAGCCTGTGCTGACTCACCCACTCTCCCTCTTTCAACTCCTAGAGCATCTGCCAACTTACCCGCACTCTTGGAGTAACACCAGTGTTGGTGGCAAAACCATATACTGATAGCAGCGGAAACCAGGGAGCCCTCCCTGCTATCCCTGTGACATTACTCAGACTCCAGAAAGCACCAGAGCTCCGAGATCCCCAGCTACTTCTCCAGATTTGAAGACACCTCGACCAGTGCTGGTGTTCTGTACATCTCTGGGCTGTAGACTGAGGCTGAGGCCAACTATTACTGTACAAGTGGGCATGTGAACTCCTCTTGGAGTTCACAGAGTGTGCAGCTGAGGTGAGCCCAGTCAAGACCATCAGGGCTCAGCAAGCCAAACCAAGGCCACACAGAGCTGAATTAGCTCCTTTCTCTCAATGGGCTGAACAGAATAGTGACTCACCACCAAAACCAAACTGTAGCACATGCACATGTGCCTTACACTTGATGGTGTAAAAATGCACAGCCATACTTACCGAACAACCAGGCAAGTTCACTACCATTAAAAACATAAGATGTTGGGCCCAGCAGGTGGCATAGTGGTTACGGCACATGGCTGACCTCGGATTGAGTCCTGGACCTGATGTCTTGCTCTCTCACTTTCTCTTCGTCTTTCTTTCTCTCCCCACACTCATCAACTTAAAATAAAATGAATAAATAAATGAAATTAAATTAATCATTCTTTTTTATTTTATTTTATTTTTTATTTTTTTGGAGAGGTTTTTGCTACAGGGCACGTGCGCTCAGCAGAAAGACAGAGAGAGACATAGAGACATAAAGCAAGAAATCACCCCCAGGGAGGATGGCCACACCACAATCCCTTCTCCTCCACTCTACTCTCAGGATCTTGGGCACGCATGAACACACGCTTGGCAATAATTCTTTAAAATAAACATAACCTGTTTACTCTATGGCTTTCAAACATGGTAAGGCAGGAGGTGAGGGATGCAGACTAAACTATTCTGACTCCATTTTCAACACATCTTGTCAATCACTTCATGGAGGACATTTAGTTTAAAATAGGGACTTTGAACCTTGACCCTACTGATGATGAGGTCCAGGTCATTCTTGGTGAGATCGTCGTTCTGTGCATTGCAGGATGCCGAGAAGCACCCTTGGGTCCCACACATCAGATGACTGGAGCACCCCAATGCTCAAACCCGAGCCATCTCCAAAAAAAATCTCCGGACATTGTAAAATATCCCAATGGGGGCCAAATGACCTAAGTTTGAACAGTAGTGTGTTAAAATTGCATGGTCTGGGACCAGGCATAGTGCTTGGGGAGCTGGATTCCCACATGGCCAACTGTGGTTCCAGGACTGGACTGGCAGCTTGCTTTCTCACTTTTCTTCTCTTTCTCTCAGTCATTGCCCTAATTAAACAACACTGTAATAGTAATGCAAATTAAATAAATAATTCTTTTAAAAATGAGCATACTCTTAGTTATTGATAAGTCTTTGGTGGGGTTGGCAGGTGGCATTGTGTTTAAGGGCACTGTGGTCACTCCCACATGGGTGACCACAGCTTGAATCATGAACTTCCAGCTTGCTCTCTCTCTCTCTCTCTAGTCAAAATTGCAAGATGATAAAGAATTATTTTGAATACACACACACACACACACATATATAATACATATATATATGTCTTTTTCCAAAGAGAGATGTTTTGCTATATGCCATGTGTTCACCTGCAAGAGACAGAGAGACATGGGACCAGCAGTTAGCATAATGGCTATGTCGCTGGACTCCCACGTCGTTGACCATGGTTCGAGTCCTGGACCCAGTGGCTTAAACTCACGCCGGGTGCATGTGCATGCGTGCCCAAGATCGCGAAAGGAGAATGGAGGAGAAGGGATTGCGGCATGACCATCCCCCCAGAGGGTGATTTCTCACTTTCTGTCTGTCTGTCTGGCAAGCACACATGCCCTATAGCAAAAACCTCTCCAAAAAATAAAACAAACAAAAAAAAGAGACAGAGAGACAAAAAGTGAGAAATTATGGAGTGGGGGTGGGGGTGGGGAGGTTTGGCTATGCCAGAATCCCTTCTCTCTCGATTCTGGGCACTCACACATGCCAGACGTGAATTTGACGCCACCTGGTCCAGACCTTGGACTGTGGTTGACGACACCCAGCCTTGGCTTTCAGGGAGCAGAAGGGCGCATGCACAGAGCCATGGAGCCGCCCTGCATGAGCACAGATACCAGACACCCACCAGCCGCCAAGGACTGCACGATGCCCTGACCAAGCCCATCCTGCTTGGGGCCAGGGAGACGCATGCAGGCCAGACTGAGGCCAGAAGCACCCTCAGCCGATGCCTCACCAAGGCACAGGCCTGACCCTCCCTAGAACAGAGGAGGGTTCCTGTGGGAAGAAGGGCGGACTTGGCGAGCACCTGGCGGGTCCAGAGTCCACTGTGGGGGCCAGGGACACCGCGTGGTGGTGGTGGAGGTCAAGGGTGTCTCCCAATGTGGACAGGCACCACCGTGGCTGGAGGACAACAGGACACGTGGGGCCAGGGGAGCCCGCAAGAACGACACCCCACGGTGGGGACAGGACTCATGGCCCAAGGACGACTGCCCTGGGTGGTGCTGAAAGGACCCTGATGGGAATGTTAAGAGGCTGGCAGGGGTGAAGCCATTGAAATCGGCGGGGCAGGAGGGCCACGGGCTGTAGAGAGAGCCCGGGGATCGCGGTTCACGGATCACATTTCCAGGGAGGCTTTCTTTGAAAAGCGCAAAGTGGGTCCCACGGCACAGCCTGAGACCCCAGCCTGAGACTTTGGGCACCACCATGGGGCCAGGACCACACACCCCGCAAGGGCTTGCACACCGTCCCCGGAACGCCCTGCCATGCCCACCGCTCCTCGCGGGGTCAGGCGAGCCCCCATACCTTAAACCCCACCAGGTCCGACGGTCCATTGCCCGCGGTCCCCCCACTGGCGGCCGAGGCCTACCAGGGCGACTCCCTTGTGGCGAGGGCCAGGTCTGTCAGGGAGGTGGTTGGTGCAGCAGGGGACCAGGATCAGCGGGGAGCTGGGCGGCGGTAGGAGACCCATGGAGGGCGGAGGCCCAGGCAGTGGAAGGGCGGGAACAGCGGGGGAGACAGAGCCCGGGACAGAACACAGTGGTGCCTCTGCCATGCAGCAGGGTGGCCCGCGCAGGGCCCTTCCCAAAGACCCCACAGCACCCTCCCGATGGCCCAAGGCGCCCACCCACTGCAACGAGGAACAGGAGTATCGGGGAGGGCTCGCGAGGAGGCCCCCGGCCTGATGGAACAGCCTCCCGGGAAGCAACAGGGTCCCGCCGCCACGGACCCACATGGCGGGCCCGGGTGTCCCAGGACTGCCCTGCTGAGGCCTTCGTGGCTGATCCCTGAACCTCCCATGGGCCGGCCCCACTGCAGAGGCCCCGGAGGACTCACCAAGACCGCAGACGCCGTCCCTGCCTTCCTCGTCCTCCACGTCCATCCATCGTGGGGTTCCGCTCCGTAGGGGCCACCCGCGACCCTGTCTCCCCGGGGAAACGCACTGAGGGGACTACACAGCGCAGGCTCCCATGGCCTCACCCGGGAACGCCGGGGAGAGCCACGCTCCCGGGAAGCGCAGGTGGGGAATGGCGTCGGGTCTCCGGATGTGGCCGGCGAACCACCCTCACACGCACGCACGCACGCACGCACGCACGCACGCACGCACGCGGCGCCTTGCGGAACGTCAGGGAACCCCCTCCCCATGGCAGGGGAAGGTCGCTGTCCAGGGTAGGGGAAAGAGCCGTCTGGGTAGGGGAAGGCACTGTCCAGGATAGGTGGAGACTGAAGCTCGACCTTTTCCGTGGGGACTCCGGACTCCTCCCTGGGAGAGAGAGGGAACTCTGCCCACCTCAAGGACTCTCACTTTGGCGGCTACTGTGCACGGAAGATGGGGGCGTTCTACACCCCAAAACAGCCCTCTCAGTTCCCTAGAGATAAACGAAGGCAGGTCATCTCCCACCTCAGCTGCCCACCGTTGGGAGAGTTTTAAGGGACGCCTAGGAAGTGGGGAGTCTGCGGTATGAGGAGAGCGTGCAGCAGCTCTCTCCTCCTCATGCTCCTGCCTCACTGCACAGGTAGACAGGCCTTGGGGACCCCATTCTGTTCCTTCCAAAGAGCTTCGAGACGCATCACTCTGGTCCCAGTGCCACTACCCACGTGTGTCTGTGTCTGCAGGTTCCCTCTCCAAGCCTGTGCTGACTCAGCCACCCTCCCTCTCTGCACCTCCTGGAGCTCTGCCAGACTCAGCTGCACCCTGACCAGTGGCTTCAGTTTGGTCACTATGGGAGACGCTGGAAGCAGCAGAAGTCAGAAAGCACTCCCTGCTCTCTCCTGAGCTGCTCAGACTCAGCTACACACCAGGATCCGGGGTTCTCCATCGCTTCTCTGGATCTGCAGATGCCTCGGCCAATGCAGGCTGGAGAGCCATTTAGGCTCCAGAGAGGAAAGAAGTTCCACAGACCTTACTGAGCCCCAACAAAGCCTGGACCAATACCACATGACATTGTGACATCTGCATTGGAAAGTGATTCTCAAGGAGAAAAAATTATTTCCTCTGAGTATTGATTTTGAGATCGTGGATCAGCTGATCTGGGGGAGCTGCCCTTCCTGTGCTGGAGGACAGCTCTCTGGAGTCATCACTGGCCTCACGGTTATGGGACTGGGCTGAGGATCACAGAGCTCTGTACTCTTCTCTGTGCTAGGAGCACAAATTCAAGGTGTGAGCTCTTTGATACTATCATATAGACATGCTTTTGAGCCCCTGAAGGCCACTGTCCTTATGGGTGGACCATGCTGGCCCCTTTGATATGATGCCTGTCACCATGCCATGTCCTGCTCAGGGGGGCTCTGTGCTGGCTGGGCCATTGCACCAGCACAGATGAGACTCTCTAGGGCTAACCAGAAAGTACACACCCCTTGATGAAGAGGGAATATCTAAGAAATTATTGCCCCTGTCTGTTATTCCAGTGCAGAGGTTGTGAGTAACTCAGGTGAACAGCTTATGGGGGCTGATCCTATGGAGTATCCTTTTGTTCACAGACTGAAACACGGTCTCCAAGGTGGACAGATGCAGAGCTTGATCAGTGGAATGACTGTGCCTGTTAGAAGCAAACTCCTGAACAGAACTTAGTACAGCACCCAAGGGTTAACACATCCGGGGACTGCTAGATCCTCTAAGGCAGGGGTTCCTGACATCCATTCTGTGGCCTGTTAGGAACCAGGAGGCACAGCAGGAGGTGAGCAGCAGGCAAGCAAGTGAAGCATCATCCGTATTTACAGCCACTGCCCGCCACTCCCATTACCACCTGAGCACTGCCTCTTGTCAGGTCAGCAGTGGCATGAGATTCTCATAGGAGTGTGAACCCTAGGATGAACTGCACATGAGAGGAATCCTGGCTGCAGGCATCACAAATCATTCCCCCAGTCCTTGGAAAAGTTGTCTTACACAAAACCAGTCCCTGATGCCAATAAGGCTGGAGCCAATGGCCCTGAAGTCTCAGCTGATTCCTCAGTGGGGGTGGAGACCTGGAATAGCTTTCCAGATAAAAGGTCACAAGGTCTTCAATTAAAGCCTACTTTGGGAGCCACCTAATCCTCAACAGGGCAACCAGCAGTTCTCACCACAGAGTAATTTTGTTGCTTGACATTATTTGGCAAAGTTCCTTCTTGGAGTATATTCGATGCTTTCAGTTTTCCTGTTGATTGCAGTCCCCATGGAGAATGTAATTTTCACACAATAAACAATGTTTCAGACGTTGTTGAGTAACAAGACAGGTGACAGTGGGCCCATTATCACTCCAAGGAATGTTTGTTTGTGGGGTCTGAATCCTGGGACTATTTCTTTCTAGACAACTCGAATCACTTCTGAGTCGTTCTCCATCAGCATGGGGCATGCTTCCACCCATCTGGAAAAGGCATCTACAAGAATTTATAGGTACTTGGAATTTCCAGAACTATGAGAATCCAGTAAAAATTCTTGCCAGTCTTCAGTAGGCCACATACCATTATGTTGGACTCCCCTGTTGGGGACTGATGGTGGACACTGAGTTATGCTTAGTAATGGTCATGTGACACGAGCATCACAGGAGTGACCTGTTGAACAGCCTTATGCAACTTGGATCACCCTAGTGTATTTTTACACATTCTGAATCCACTGTCAACTGCTGTTCCTTCCCAGTGGGGCCCATGATGTGCATGCCTTCATAGAAAGCTGAAGAGAGCTCCAGATGTGAACATAATCCCAGGAGGAGCTAAGTGTGTCCCCTGTAACTTACATATGGACCTTTTTCTGAGAGACTTTGTACCCACATTCAGTCAGATAGTTCAGAATCCTCACAGTGTTTCACAGTCAGCAGTCATGGCAGGAGTCACCATTATCAAGTCATCTCCATGTTGAAGTAAAGACCTACATCCAACTCAAGGCTTCTGAGGTCCTCAGCCAGCATTGGTCCAAACAGAATAGGCCAATTCAAGAATTCACTTACTCTGTTCCTCACCCAGCAGTTCAACTGTCCAAAAGGAACTCTGGGTCATTTGGGTGTCGGGGTCCTGCCTGTGAAAAGCAGTAATTGCTGAGATTCTTCTGCCACTGTAGACAGAAGAACGCAGCTTTTCAATGCAGCACTGACAACCATTCGTCTTCTCCCTGGGGATTGTTGAGCAGAGTGTATGGACTGACACCACAGAGTGCAAGACCTGAATCACCTCATTAGGCTCTGAAGATCCTGGACACATGGTACTCCACCAAAATAGGTTTTTTTCCCAGGAGAATAGGAGTGTTATATAGGATTGGTGTGGTTTGATTAAGTCTCATTTTAATATGATTTTTCAGAAATTGGTTGTATGCCCGTCTGGGCTTCTTGCCTCAATAGGTCCTAATAGGAATTTGGGGTTCCTGCATGCTCCTTGAGTCAGATCTAGACAACTCAAGCATTTTTTATTTACCTTGGTGGGTCATCTACCTATACTTAGGCTCTTATCTCCTTGTATATTTGGGGGAGAAGGGACGTTTTCTTTACTAGTTTTCCCATAAGAGCCATCTGCAGATCCAGGATTAATCTGGTGGATTTCTTATGCCCAGCTCTCTTTCCTAAAAGGCACTTGGACACTTAATCTACAAAGGGGATCCCAGCCAAGGAGAAGGTGGGACCTTCAAACATGTACAGAACACTGCTTGACGCTTAACTCCCCAAATGATATTCCAAAGGTTGTAGGAAGCAGCGGTCCTGGACTTCTCTACAAACTCTGGCAACTGCAGTTGATTAGCAAGTTTTCCAATTTCATATTTACAAATGAATAGGTTGGGTGCACCTCTATCTACCAGAAATGTTTGTTACCTTCTGACAATTAATCTTCAGGCTCTTTGGGGAGACTTGGATAGGGCGATTCAAATCTAAGAGAGCCTCTGCACTCCTTCAGTCTTCATGTGACCATCCCTCCCTCTCCACCCCCTGTGAGGCCTTATCTTCTTCTTCCCTTCCACTCTTCCCCTCTTCTTCTGTACAGTGACACATTGGTGTTTTATTCACTGAGGGATTACTTGCCTTATGAGTTCCTATCCTACCTAGGGCAGTAGATAAAAAGGAGGCATTTTGTTTTCCATCATCCTTCCTGCCTCTGTTCTCTACAGATGAAATCTTGAAACCACTATGTGCTGGGTTGCATGCTGAATGCTCCAACCAACTTTTTAAACTTCCTTTTGCTCTCAGGAGAACTTTAACCTATACAAATGACACTAAGCATTGTATTGTTTTCAGGCCCTCAGGGTGGACATCAATACATTACTTGTAAGCCTGGTAAATGCCTTCTGGAAACTCTCTGATGGATATTCATTAGGAGACTGTTGTGGCTTGTGACTTTTATTTAGGCTCATTAGTCTTGCAACCTTTTTGCAATGTGGGCAGAATGCGTATCTTACAATGTTCTAGTCCAGTCATTTCCCTTCATCAATTAGGTTCCAATTAGCTTAAGCAATGGGGACAGCCTGATTTCTCCTGGTGTTCCAGTAGGATCCACTAGATGGTGTGCTTCTGCCCTGGCTTTGTCAAAAAATATACTCCTTCCATCCCCAGGAAGCATCATATTCCTGGGAGCATATATCTGCCCAGGATGGATGCTGCAAAGCAAAACTGAATGCAAAGAGTTCAGTCATGTGTAGAGGATCCTTACCGTAAGGATGATTATTATTTTTATCCAATTAAATGAACATGGGGTTGAAATGGATTATGCGTCCCCAGAAAACAGTGCTGACCTTGGGCACAAAGCCTGCCTAGGGGATATTGATGCTGCAGAGATTGCCCTGTGGCAGTGTTGGCTCCCAGGCCAAATTGGGTTTCCTGGCAGGTTCCAGATGGCCACACTAAACCAGGCCCCACTAGCCTGTGCATTAGTCCAGGGTGAATTCAGTCATGTTCCAGGTTGCTCCACTTGGGACAGGGGAGCTGAAGCCGTCAGTGCAAGCGGTCATTGCTCTGACAGAGAACAGTGAACCTTAGACCTGCTGAGCAGCACAGTTATAGCTCACACTGCAGGAGACACACCAGCCTTCTGGGAATCTCAGATCATGTGGGAACCCACACCAAAAACACATGGACATCACATATCTTACAGATCTTAGATACCATTTCCTGTCTGACAAGGTTTCTCATACAATTTCAATGTATCAGGTAAGTGTAGCATCCAAAGCTCATTGAAAATACTCCAGTTAGTTTGAGACTCAGAAACGTCAACTGTAACTGAAAATTAGATTTGGAACGTCTGTCAAACAGGAAAGGTTTGAAACACTTAGCCAAAACACGATCACTGTTTCCTGTACATACTAGTCAGTTAATTAAACAAAGCAAATCAATAGTTAAATTGTTTTTAAAAAAACATAGTTAGAAAAAAAATACTTTACACTTGGCTAGATAGGAGACTTAATCTTTCCAAGTAAAGCCACTCAATGATCTGATTAAGACATCAGAGGCACACAGAACTAGTCTTCCCCTCCCTTCTTTTTATACTCAAATATATTTTAAAAAATAGAAAAGAAAAACAAGTTTTTCATTTTTAATAATATAGAAAAACCTGATTCTAATAGAAAAACAAATTTTACGGCTTCCATGAGTGTACCTTTGAATGACTTTAGAGAGCTTCACTTAATTAGCCACACACGATTTGTCCATTCCCCCTTTTCCAGCTCTCTTGTCTTGAACTTTTTTTTACTTTTTAAAAATTATTTATTTATTTTTTTAATTTACATTTTTAAAATACATTTAATCACATTATTTAGCTTATAAGGTGATCATTTCAATATGTGAACATTTCTCCCCGGTCCAGTTGATCAAAATATAACAACACTACGTCCCTGTCTCAACAATGCTGTCTCCGGGACCAGCAGTTAGAGTAATGGCTATGTCGCTGGACTCCCATGTAGTCGACTGCGTTTCGTGTCCCGGACCCCGTGACTTAAAACTCACTCCAGGCGCACGTGCATGTGTGCCCAAGATCCCGAGAGGAGAATGCAGAATGGATTGCGGCATGGCCATCCACCCTGGGGGGTGATTTCTCACTTTTTGTCTGTCTCTCTGTGTCTGGCGAGTGCACGCGCCCTATAGCAAAAATCTCTTCAACAAAACAAAACAAAACAAAACATTGCTGTCTCTGTATCCCTCCTCCAAATGTTTTCCCCAGGCCACACTCCTACACACACACCACATCTGGCATTCACACCCATTTCTTTTTTTATACTCTAAATAATCTGCACATACCCTCTAACCCAGACTACATGACACCACTCACCAGGGAGGACCAAACTGCAGGGAAAGGGTGGAAGGGTACTCTGAAGCTCTGAGCCTCCACCTGGCTCCACGATGTCACCGACAGGGTAGACTCAGGTTTCTCATAGCATTGGGACTCACTTGATGTCTGGCCTGGGAGGAATCTGGACACTGGTTGCTCCTGCAGGAAGCAGGAGCCTTTCTCACAGTCCAGGACTCCCCTCTTGGGCCCCAAGAGAATGCAGCCTGACCCAGAGGATGAGCTGGCTGATGGCCCAGCAACTTCAGGCCCAACAGAACTCTTCACCACTGAAGCAGAAGGCCTGAGGGCAAGGTGCCTCTTGGTTGACTGTGTGCCAGGAGCAGAGCAGCTCGAGACTGAGACCACCATGCAGCTGCACCTAGACACAGCCAAGATTTAGAAGGGCTGGACTCCCCATTCACCAGGGGTTTCTGTGTGGGCTGTGCCCCTGTGCAGTGAGGAAAGGGAGGGGCAGCAGGACTCCCAAGCACAGAGTTGTTCCCAGAGCTGTTGGGATTTGAGGTCACTATGAGGGTGCTCTGGTTAGGGGTAGCCCAGGAGTTCAGGACCACGCTTCCCCCATTGTGGTGTATGGTACTTGGGGTCCCTCTCTCCTTTGGTGCAATGTAGAGAGCTGTGAGGCTGGAGCACAGATCCTCCCCAGCCTGCTGGCTCTCTAAGTGCCTTTCCCCCCCTGAACCCGCCAGCCTGCAGGGGGCTGGGCCTCTGCTGCCAAGAGCTGAGTGGCCCTGCCCAGTGCTGGACTGACCGTTGGTGGCAGGGCTGGGTGTGAAGGGAGTCCCTGAAAAAGCAGAGACAGGGATGGGCTGGCGGTCAGGACGGGTGTGGTGGCAGAAAAGTTGGATGGTGCTGGCCTGGATGTTCAAGGTGGTATTTGGGGGTAAAGAACCCCCAAATAGGTTCATTGTGCTGCCCAAGGCTGGCTGGCCTGGAGTAGAGCTTGGGGTTAGGACTGGGGCTGGAGCTGCCAGGCCTGAAATCTGCAGAGCATGGTTAACATTGGGGACTCTGTACTGTTGGGTATGTGGGGGCCCAAATAAGGGCTGAGGAGTGTCCCAGGGGCAACGGGAAGCATCACAGTGTGGGTGTGGTGGGAGGGTGTTAGTACACACAGGGTGCTTGTGACCTTGCCTGAGACTGAGCTGCCACTGGGGGCTGTCCCAAGGTCCTGGGCAGGTGGGAAGGAGGTCCCAGTAGAACTGTGGGGAGACTCCCGGATGATAGGCTGGGGAGAGGGAGCGAATTCTGTGGGGGTCCTCTGCGATTCAGACACTGGCCTGGGAGCCCAGCCTGCAGAAGTGCTGCTTGATAAGCTAGAGCCGACCCCAGGTACAGGGAAGGGGAGGCCAGGGGTGTGGGAGATGCTAGGACCAGGAGGGACAGGGAGGCTCTGCGAATGGGAGACAGGAGGGTTGACATGGGGGTAGGCCTCTTCCTCCTAGAGGACTTGGGAACAGTCAGGAAGGCAGAACTGGCACCTGATGCAGTGCTGCCTGAGATCCCTGGAGGCCCAGAGCCTCCATCTTCCCCATTCCTAGGGGGCCCCACATGGGCTTCTGCAGGAAGTGGGGGAAGACCCCCATAGAAACTTCAGGAGCAGAGACAGGACTTGGCCTTGGGTTTGGCAGTCCATGCCTGGTGTGGGGCAGGGAGCAGGGACCCTAGGGAATAGGCCAGTCCTGTCCCTGCCTGATGGTGGGGAGGGAGTGCATGCATAAAACATGCAAACGAGGTCCCCTTGTGCAGAATCTGCAAAGGCCCACAGGCATATTTGCTTTGAGAGAAACAGGTCCTTCAGGGGCATGACCTGTGGGTGTCCTAGACTGACAGTGAGCAGGCTCTCAGGCTAAACTACTGCCAGGACTTCCCCTGAGAGATGGAGCTCTGTGCAGTAGGAAGCAGGGGACGCTGTGGGTCTGTCTCTGGCTGCACAGGGAGTGCCCACAGCTTGGTCCTCCCCATGTTCCCGGGGCTGTACCATGGGAGCTGAGGTCACTGATGCAGGCTCAGCAGCTGGGCCTCTCTGAGTCCCAGCACTGCTTCCTCCCGGTCCTGCACACAGAGACATGGCCATCCACCAGCAACACATTTGCATAAAGAGCCCCTCCTATGGCAGAGAGTGGGAAGAAAAGGCAGCCTGGGGCAGCCCAGCCATGTGGGGACTAGAGATTGTGTCCACTCTGGCCTAGAATCCTCTCGTCCTCCTTCCTCCTACACTGCACAGTTAGGACAGACCTTGGGACACAGGGCAGGCCCCATCCTACTTCCGTCTCATGGATGAGACTCCTTAAAATCATCACCCTAGTCTCTCCTCCTTAGTCATATGTGTCTGTGTCTATGGATTCCCTCTCCCAGCCTGTGCTGACTCACCCACCCCCCCTCTCTCATCTCCTGAAGCATCTGCCAGACTCACCTGCACTCTTGCAGTGACACCAGTGTTGGTGGCAAAACCATGTACTGATAGCAGCAGAAGCCAGGGAGCCCTCGTGCTATCCCTGTGACATTACTCAGACTCCAGTAAGCACCAGGGTTCCAGGATCCCCAGCTGCTTCTCTGGATTTGAAGACACCTCAACCAGAGCTGGTGTTCTGCACATCTCTGAGCTGTAGCCTGAGGATGAGGTCAACTATTACTCTACGACTGGGCACAGCACTGCTTCCCACAGTGACATAGGCAAATGGAGACATGGCATAATAAACGTGCTGTTACTATTTTTTTTTTTCCTGCTCGGAAGGGTGGGTCAACAGATGCAGGGAAGTGGAAAAAGATGCAAAACCCTGATATCAGTTAATCTATTGGCAACCTGTTATTCTAAGCTCACAGAGCTCCTAGTAGACTCACAGAGCCCTTAGCAGAGCTCACAAATGCTTCCTCCCTCTTGGAGCCTGTAATGCTCAGCGTGAGTGCTCACAGAGTGCTTTCCTTCCTCTTGGAGTTCGCAGACTGTGCAGCTGAGCTGAGCCACGGCAAGGCCGTCAGGGCTCAGCAGGCCAAGACCACGCCAAGCAATACTAGATCCTTTCTCTCAGTAGGCTGTAGACAATAGGAGTTCACCGCCAAAAGCAATCTTTCACACACACAGGTGCACCTTACACTCAAAGGTGTAAAACAGCACAGTCATACTTACCAAACAAGCAGGCAAGTGCACTACAAATTATAAACATAAGATATTGGGACCAGCTTGTGGCATAGTGGTAAAGATACTCAACACCACATGGCTGAACTCAGTTCAAGTCCCAGACCTGATAGCTTGCTGTCTGTCTGTCTGTCTGTCTGTCTCTCTCTCTCTCTCTCGTCAAATTAAAATGAATGAATAAATGAAATTAAATAAATAATTATTTTTCTATAAAATCATAAAAGTTTTATCCTGTGCCTTTCACACATGGTAGGATAGGAGGTGAGGGAGCCAGACTAAACTATTGTGACTCCATTTGCAATACATCTTGTCAATCACTTCACGGAGGACATTTAGTTTAAAATAGGGGTTTTCAGCCTTGGCCCTCCTGAGGATGAGGTCCAGGTCATTCTTTTTGAGACCGTCGTTCTGTGCATTGCAGGATGCCGAGAAGCACCCTTGGGTCCCACACATCAGATGACTGTAGCACCCCCCAATGCTCAAACCCGACCCACTTCCAAAACAATCTCCAGACATTGTGAAATATCCCAATGGGGGACAAAGTCACCCATGTTTGAATAGTAGTGTGTTAAAATTGCATGGTCTGAGACCAGCAGGTTGCATAGTGGCTGGGGAACTGG
>AAPY01798554.1:0-19617 GCA_000181375.1 Tupaia belangeri
ACCCAATTATATGTCCAGTGAAAAAAGGATTGTCCCTCTGATCAATGAAGCATGTATCAGGTATAGTTTTTATTAAAAAAATAACTGATGAAGCAAATTATTTCTCTCTCTCCCTCTGTTTTTTGGTTTAGAAGGGCTTTTAAATAATTAGTGATACTATTAAAATAGATATTTTTAGATAATAATTTGGTCATATTTGGCAAATACATACCTTATATTCCAAAATGAAACCTAAATTTCTTTTGAAAGGGTAGAATCCAGATTTTTTTGGGGGGGAAAGGTTTTTGCTATAAGGGCGCATGCGCTTGCCAGACAGACAGAAACAGACAGAGAGATAGAAAGTGAGAAATCACCCCCCAGGAGGGGATGGCCACGCCGCAATCCCTTCTCCTCCATTCTCCTCTTGGGATCTTGGGCACGCACGCACACGCACCCGGCGTGAGTTTAAGCCACCGGGTCCAGGATGCAAAACACGGTCGACTACATGGGAGTCCAGCGACATAGCCATTATGCTAACTGCTGGTCCCTTTTTTTGCTTTTTGAAAGATTCTAAGGCCATGCTGCATATTACCAAAATGAAATCACTATTCAGTAACCTTAATTTATATATCCAATTTTTTCTTTACAGAAGAATGCCAAACTAAACTGTAATAAACAATACTTAACTTAGAATACTAAAAACTAATCAAACATTTTGGAAATCTACTACTATCATTATTTTGAAGAAAAAAAAATTCACCTTCAAAACCCTACCAATAATTCCTAATCAAGTTTCCTATTATACAAATGAAAAAGTTAAATTCCTGTGGAAGAATATAAAAATTAACAGGAGACTAAATTAGGATAATCAAAGTAGAAACATATTAACTCATCAAGACAATCCACTGATGCAAAGAATATCTGAACAATGAAAAAACCCAAGCATTCTATTCAACTATATAGTTCATTTTTGCATATTTTAATTTGGGACATTTAATATAAAAGTCAATTATTAAATAGGTTGATTCAGTGGACTGTCTAAATTTTCTAACATTGCACTATTTCAAAATATTATCCTTTCTAAACAAAACCTGCAATCCTGATAAATTTTTTTTAGAGAAAAGAAAGGATATCTTTCAAGATACATTCCATCGTAGTAGAAATCACTTCGTGTTTCAAAATATTCATAAAGAACCTTGGGAACCAGTAGTTAGCGTAATGGCTATGTCGCTGGACTCCCATGTAGTCGACCACGGTTCGTGGCCCAGACCCGGTGGCTTAAAACGCACGCCAGGTGGGTGTGTGTGCATGCCCAAGATCCCGAGAGGAGAATGGAGGAGAATGGATTGCGGCATGGCCATCCCTCCTGGGGAGTGATTTCTCGCTTTCTGTCTCCATGTCTCTCTCTGTCTGTCTGGCGAGTGTATGCACCCTATGCCAAAAACCTCTCCAAAAAAAAAAAAAAAAAAGATAGTTCTGAACCACGACTGGTTCAAAGGAATACAAGGAGTGAGGTCCAGGAGCCACGAGTGCCCACTGGTTTCTCTGAACACCGTAGCATTCCACTTCCTTCCATTTAACTCCAGTAGCAGGGGCTCGCCCACCCAAAATCTAAATGCAGCCGTTGAGGGAGGCCACATCCCTCTCGACACAGCAAACGGTCTGCAAATTGCTGCCAACTCTTCTGAGCTGGCTTACATACCCAGAGGTCTTTCCTGGGCTGGGCAGCTAGAGAGATGTCACGGTCTGGAGAGACACAGACAGCTGAAGAGGTGACAGTCTTAGTGTGGACCAAACGGTCAAAGGTGATGGCATCGTAAAAATGGCCCCTGAGTACGGGTCACGGCAGAGAAAAGGATCTCTGGGAGGTCCGAAGAATACCCCCATCTCCTTGGCAGGCACACCCAAGCTCTGGGGTGGGTTTTCTGCTGCAGAAACAGCAGAGCTGCTGCTGCGCTTTGGCTTTGGCACCAGAGACTGTACAACCTGTCGCCACAGCGCATCTGCAGGGCCCCTTCAATAATGTCCAGGCAGTCCTTCTTCATGACGGGCTTGGTCAGCAGCCCATCCGGGTCGTCCTGGTCTTCTCCAGTGAAGCGCATCCAGCGAACACACTTGAACACTTCAGCAGCACCGGGACCTCTCTCTGGGTGCCTCCAGCCACTGCACAGCCACGTGGGACACCGTCTGCTCACTCTCTATGCCCAGACTATCCAGGCGCAGGACGGCCTGCAACTGAGCCAGGGTCTCCTCCCTCATGGAGCCCATCTGGCTGAGCTGCCTGAAGTTGTGAGCTATGAAGAAGTGGGTTTGACACCGCAGATTGTGGTGGTCAAAGGCGTTGGCAAACTTGAGGATGGCGGTGCGGATGGCCAGGTCCAGAGGCGGGCTAAGGAGGCACAGGGGACCAGCAGTTAGCGCGATGGCTATGTCGCTGGACTCACACGTAATCGACCACGGTTCGAGTCCTGGAACCAGTGGTTTAAACTCATGCTGGGCACGTGTGTGTGCGAGCCCAAGATCCCGAGAGGAGAATGGAGAAGGGATTGCGGCGTGGCCATTCCCCCGAGGGGGTGATTTCTCGCTTTCTGTCTCTCTCTCTGTCCGTCTGGAGAGTGCACTGCGCCCTAGAGCAAAAACCTCTCCCAAAAAAAATAAAAGAGGAGGCGGCACAGGTTTCCCGCACGTACTCCAGCTGCAGCATGTCCGAGGCCGTGTACTGACACTCAGGCACACGTGACCCACATACAGTAGTGACCAAGACCTCGGAGGACTCTGCATCCACCTCGTGCATGGTCACGCTCACCTGGTGACTCTCGCACATGCCGCCCATGAACAGGCACTTGAAACTGGGACACGCGCCGCCAGCACGTTGTGGTCGCAGGAAAACAGGCAACCCGTGCCAGGCCCACTGCCTGGGTCACCACCTCCACGGGCACATCACAGAGCAGGTGCGCATCCCAGAAGGACTTGCGCTGTTCCAGCAGGACTGTAGAATGGGCCGTGTCCTTCAACTCCTCCAGGCCGTGAAAAACCAGAAACCCAGGGCTTGGATATCCTCCTGGGCCGCCTCCCACTGCACGGACTGGAGAGGCTGCAGAGCTGGGAGCGTGTTCCTGAGACTGCATGGTGGAGGTGGCAGCCAGGTGCTGAGGGAGAGAAGGGCTGCAGGAACCCAACCGGGCTCTGGCTCCTCCTCACCCTCCTGTCGCTGGCGCTGAGACAGCAGGGTCTGGACCAGGCTGCTGCACCTGCTGCCCTCACTTAGTGGAGCGCTCTGTCACGTGCAGCCTCTCTTTATCCCGCAGTCAGTGGCTTCCTCACCCTCTCCCACGTCTGGCCCTTTCTTGCCTGGGCTTGCCCTCACGGGAACTGCGGGCTGGAGTCCAGAGAGCCACCACTGCCAGGCCAGCAACACCAGTAGGCATCCGGCAGGAGCACTCTTTTTATATAGTAAATGGAATGGAATTCCTTTAGGCCTTTGATCACAAAGACATGTAATATATAAGATATAACATGTATGTATACACACACATACACACAGGCAAATAACAGCTTTCATCACTGCTCCTTGATTTAATTTTTCCTTTTTATGGCCTCATTCTAGGTCTCATTTATTGTTTCCTGTACCAGGAACCAGGGACATTTTTCTTGCACAAAGTCCAGGAATTGATGTAATTGTTTAAGACTGACTTACCATCCCTAGTTTTCTGTTTTGCGTCTTTTTTAGAGGGAGATTTTTGCTATAATGCATGTACTCTTGCTGCAGAGAGCACAGAGAGACAGAGATACAAAAAGTGAGAAATCACTCCCTGGGGAATGGTCATACCACAATCCCTTCTCCTCCATTCTCCTCTTGGGATTTGGGGTATGTACGCACTTGTGCCCAGTGTGAGTTTTAAGCCCATGGGTCTGGGATTCATATCATGACCGACTCTGTAGGAGTCCAGCGATGTAAGCATTATACCTTGTGCTGGTCCCTGTCCCCAGCTTTTAATACTTAAAACAACATTTGGGCATACATATCTCTCTTCAGACAATTCTGTTCCCATCTCTACACCCGACTCTAAGTCACTCCTGACCTTACTCTATTAGTTCCTCACTTTACTAAGAGTTCCTGACCTTACTCTATTACTTCTGGTTGGACTCAGGAGTGTCCACTCACCTGATTCATCCTTAAGCCCCCACGTTCAGGCGCCACCTTTGCCAGGACCTGCGCAGGGAAACGTGAACCTGAGGGGGAGTGAAGATGGATTGGAAAGAAACAGACACACGAGGAGAAAACAGTGGGGGTTGGGTGGGCCAGACTCCTCTGGTGGAGGCAGCCTTGGCCCCAAGCTGTTTTGGAGTTTATTGGTTCATAGGGCAAAAAGAGGAGAGGAGCCTAGAATGCAAAGGCAGTTGTTTCTGATGTTATCAGCTGAAGAGGTGGACCACCTGGCATCTTGAGGTTTTATACAAGCTTCCTCTTCTATCCCTGGGCCTTCTCGGACTGATACAGAGTTTCCTTTAGTCAACACCACTCTGCAGTGTTGACAGAGGAAAAGCAGGATCCTGTCCTTGAAGCTTCTGCTAGCCCTGCAGGCTCAGCTTAAGAACTATGTCTCTGCTAGTATTCAAAGGTCAGATCTGGCCTCTCCCTACATTTTTGTTTGCTTGTTTTTTTAGGTTTCTGCCATAGGATGTATGCACTCACCAGAGAGAGACACAGTGAGAGGAAAAGTGAAAAATTACCCCCAGAGGGAGGGCCATGCTGCAGTCCCTTCTCCATTCTCCTCATGCAATATGGGGCATGTGCTCACATGTGCCCAGTATGATTTTTTATTCCTTTTTTTTGGAGAGGTTTTTGCTATAGGGCGCATGCGCTCGCCAGACAGAGAGGGACAGAGGGACAGAAAACGAGAAATCATCCCCCAGATGGCCACGCCACAATCCCTTCTCCTCCATTCTCCCTGGGATCTTGGGCACACACGCACACATGCCCGGCGTGAGTTTAAGCCACCGGGTCTGGGACTCGAACAGCGGTCGACTACGTGGGAGTCCAGCGACATAGCCATTACCAGTTAACTGCTGGTCCCTTTATTTTTTTGGCCAGTATGATTTTCAAGTCACCAGGTCTGGGACTCGAACTGTGGTCAGGCACGTGATTGGGATGGCATTGAATTTTTAGACTAATTTGGGAAGGACTGATATTTTGTTTATATTAATTCTTCCAATGCAGGCACATGGGATGTGTTTCCACTATTTATGTCATTTATGTCATTTTCAATGACTATTTTAAGTTTTTCATTGCTTTCCTCATACAGGTCTCTGACTTCTTTGGCTAGTTTTATTCCTATATATGTATTTTTTTTTTGTGGCTCTTGTAAAGTAAATTGCTTTTTTTCAATTCTACCTCAATCTGTTCACTGTTAGTGTATAGAAATACTATGGGCCTTGTCTGTTGATTTTCTATCCTGCCACTTTACTGTATTCAATTGTCACTCCAGGAGTTTTGTAGAGTAACTGCGTGAAGGGCATTCTGTTATTTCTTTTCCAAGTGTACATTATACGTGAAAATTAAAATGCTTTACAAAGAAAGGGGGTATTATCTGTTGAAGATAACTTTATAGTATTATCAGCTGGATTGGGGAGAAATGGACACATGCTGGAATATTCACTTTGCAAGTTAAATAATGTGACTAAATGGATAAAATAACTTGAAATAAATAAATACATAAAATAAAAAGATATTTGTGGGTCACAGATATGGTTTGTTATCTGTTGATGAAGATTTTTTTTTCTTTTTTTGCAGAGGTTTTTTCCTTATTGGGCACATGTGTTCGCCAGAAAAGCAGAGAGAGACAGAGAGCGAGAAATCACCCCCCAGAGGGGATGGCCACGCCTCAATCCCTTTTCCTCCATTCTCCTCTCAGGATCTAGGGCATGCACGCATATGTGCCTGGCGTGAGTTTAAGCCACCGGTTCTGGGACTTGAACCGCGGTCGACTACATGAGAGTCCAGCAACATAGCCGTTATGCTAATTGCTACTCCCTGTTGATGAGGATGTTTACAGTATTCTTGACTGGACCAAGATGTGTATGATGGTACAATCTCTTTACAATCTAAATGATTTACTGAATGTATAAATAATGATAAAATAAAAAATGCTTAATGATGGCTTTGCAAGCATGTTCACATATATTTTGAAATTCTATGTGATTCACATTGCAAGATTGCTGAGTTTGGCTTGGAACACATTATATGACATTTAATGTCTTGAAATAATTCACTGTGCAAAAAATCTTTCTACTGTTGTTTCTAAGTGCACTTTATACACAAATATTACTGTTCTTATTTTACACTTTGGAAGCCCTTCCACACGCGTCTTCTCCAACTCTAAGTATGGTTACCTCGACAAGATTGCTAATGTTGGCCTGGAATACACCAGCATAAATTCCATTGAGTATGATGCTTAGTTGCTTGGGAGAAGTCACTGTGTGAAGAGATTTTATGTTTTAATATTTTAAAGTGTACTGTTTTTTATTTTTTTGGAGAGGTTT
Source organism: Tupaia belangeri (assembly GCA_000181375.1). Classification (NCBI taxonomy): domain Eukaryota; kingdom Metazoa; phylum Chordata; class Mammalia; order Scandentia; family Tupaiidae; genus Tupaia; species Tupaia belangeri. Next base: position 6,523 of record AAPY01798554.1, read on the forward strand.
TTTGCTACAGGGCACGTGTGCTTGCCAGCCAGACAGAGAGAGACATAGAGACAGAAAGTGAGAAATCACCCCCCAGAGGGGATGGTCACACTGCAATCCCTTCTCCTCAATTCTCCTCTCGGGATCTTGGGCACGCACGCACACGTGCCCAGCGTGAGTTTTAAGCCACCAGGTCCGGGACGCGAACCACAGTCGACTACGTGGGAGTCCAGCAACACAGCCATTACGCCAACTGCTGGTTCCCAAAGTGTACTTTATAAGCAAAAGCAAACATTGTTAGTTTTTACCATATATGTTTTTACATGTAATACCTATCCAGGGGCCAGCAGTTAGCATAATGGCTATGTCGCAGAACTGTCATGTAGTCGACCACAGTTAAGAGTCCCGGACCCGGTGGCTTAAATTCACTCTGGGCGCGTGTGCATGAGTGCCCAGGATCCAGAGAGGAGAATGGAGGGGGAGGGATTACAGTGTGGCCATCCCCCCTTGGGGGTGTTTACTCGCTTTCTGTCTCTGTGTCTCTGTCTTTCTGGTGAGCGCACATGCCCTAGAGCAAAAACCTCTCCACAAAAATAAGTAAATAAAGGGACCAGCAATTAGCGTTATGGCTATGTCGCTGGACTCCCACGTAGTCGACCGTGGTTCGAGTCTTGGACCTGGTGGCTTAAACTCATGCCGGGTGCGTGTGCGTGCGTGCCCAATATCCTGAGAGGAGAATGGAGAAGGGATTGTGGCGTGGCCATCCCCCCTGGGGGGTGATTTCTCACTTTCTGTCTGTCTCTCTCTGTCTGTCTGGCGAGTGCATGCGCCCTATAGCAAAAACCTCTCCAAAAAATAAAAATAAAAATGAAATAAATAAATAATAAAAAAGACCCATCCAAGAGCTATATTTTAAATACTGGAAGACTGATAAACTTGGTCTGTAAATCCCAACGTAACATTAACTATGATGTTTAGTTAAATGCAGTAACTCCCTGTGGTAAAAGACTTTTTGTTCATCAGTCACTAAGTGTACTTACAAGGGAAAACTGCCATGCTAGTTTCAGAATCAGAAACATTTTACTATGTGTCTTTTCCAAGTGCCATATGCTGCTGAACATTGTAAAATGATTATTTTGGCCTGACATACACAAGCACAAAACCCACTGGGTATGAAATTAATTTTCTTGAGAAAGCTCACCTTGCGAAAAGCCTTTCTGTTATTCCACTTGTGAGTGTACTTTCAGAGCGATCACTCACATGCTTAGCTTTGCCTTGGTAGCACATTCATATAGGTCTGCTCTGACTGTTACATACTTAATATTGGATAATTGGTGACTCTGACCTTGAACACATTACAATAACAACCATTAAGTATGACATTTAGATGCTAGATATGTCACTGGGTGAATAAAATTTGGTATTTTATTTAAGTATACTTGTAAGTCAGCACTAACATACTTAGTGGTGAGCACTGAAGCATTTCCGTCATCTCCTTCCAAGAAAAATTTGCTTAACATTGCAAAGTCGTTGAAGGTGGACTAGAACTTAAAACTCTAACTTCATTAGGGTATGCTATTTAGTTCTTTGAGATAAGACCTAACTTTTTTTTCAGGGTTTAAACTTTATTTACTTTCCTAGGCTTTTTTGCAACATGATCATTTGTGCTTTTTAGGAATACAATGAAGTTATCCCTGCATCCTAGTATCAATCATTTAGAGGTTTCAAAATTTGAAAACAATGCAAATAAGGTAGCAAAGTAATTACATTAATCACACACACACACAATCACAATTCTTAACTGTTTTACCTCTCTTGTGGCTTTCCATTTACTTATTTATCAAAGATTATAAGTGTTGAAATCAGAGTCCAGTAGTTTTTGCTATATGTATCCTTTTAAATCCAAGGTTTACTCTATGAATTTTAGGTACATAAAATACAAATCTTAAATGCACAATATTTAAAATATGCATGTATCTTTTTACATCAGTAAAACTACCAACCACATCAAGGTATGGAACATTTGCTTTTCATGTGAATGCTATGCTACTTACTACATAGTTTCTAAGAATTATATCCTGTATTGTCTGTTTTATAAATGCAAAACACTTTGTTATATGCGTGGATGTTAGTAAAAAAGTTGCACTGTATTTCTATGACTTGTACTTTCATTATCTTTAAATGCTTTTATTTTGTTTTATATAAACAGTACATCCTAGGTTATAGACTGGTTTCTGAATTATTTATCTATTTTAATCACTCATCTTTATTGATAAAATAGGCTCCTATGCAGTACATACTCTCAGACAAAAATTTAAGTTCCGTTTAAAAAAATAAAACAGTGGGAACCAGCAGTTAGCGTAATGGCTATGTCGCTGGACTCCCACGTCGTTGACCGCGGTTCGTGTCCCGGACCCGGTAGCTTAAAACTCACGCCAGACGCGTGTGAGTGCGTGCCCAAGATCCCGAGAGGAGAATGGAGGAGAAGGGATTGCGGCGTGACCATCCCCCCTGGGGGGTGATTTCTCACTTTCTGTCTCTATGTCTCTCTCTGTCTGTCTGGCGAGCGCACGCGCCCTACAGTGAAAATCTCTCAAAAAAAAATAAATAAAAATAAAATAAAATAAAACAGTGGAGGACTCTCACTAAATAACAAAGTAAGTTCAAAAACCAAGACCTTAAAATTATAACCAAAGAAGAAGACCAGGAATAAATAATTCCGCTTATTTGATTACAAAAATAATAATTTGTCAAGTAATGTTTTCTAACAGAGCTGCCTCAGTAAATTTCCTCAGACATAATTTTAACTATGTAGCTTATTTTTATTCTTAAATTCTTACTTGGGATAAAAACTGAATGAATGTGCCATTAAATTAAGGGTACTCCCCTCCCCCCAAAATACAAAAGTTTAAAAATAAAAGTTCATTCATTTATAATATCAATTAATGCCTCTGAATGAGAAAATAAATCTTTTTTTTTTTTTTTTTGGAGAGGTTTTTTTCGCTATAGGGCGCGTGCGCTCCCCAGACAGACAGAGAGAGCCATAGAGACAGCACTGCTTCCCACAGTGACATAGGCAGATGGGGGCATGGGACACAATCCTTGCTGTTTTGTAGCATTTTTTTTTCTGCTCAAAAGGGCGGGTCTAACAGATGCAGGGAGTTGGGAAAAGATGCAAGGCCCTGGTGTCAGGTTGTCTATCTGATTTTAGTGAGAATTCGCAGAGCTCTTAGTAGGTTCACAGAGCCCTCAGCAGAGCCCACAAATGCTTCATCTCTCTTGGAGCCTGTTAAGCTCAGGGTGAATGCTCACAGAGCGCTTTCCTCCCTCTTGGAGCTCACAGCATGTGGAGCTGAGCTGAGCCCAGCCAAGGCCATCAGGGCTCAGCAGGCCCAGCCAAGGTCACACAGAGCAGTACTAGCTCCTTTTTCTCAACAGGTTGTACACAGTAGCGGCTCAACGCCAAAACCAAACTGTCACACACACACATGAGCCTTACACTCAATGGTGTAAAACAGCACAGTCATACTTACTGAACAAGCAGGCAAGTGCAGTACGATTAAATACATAAGATGTTGCAACCAGCAGGTGGCATAGTGGTTAAGGCACTCGACACCACATGGCTGACCTTAGTTCGAGTCCTGGACTTGATGGCTTGCTCTCTCACTTTCTCTCCTTCTCTCTCTCTCTCCCCCCCTTCATCAAATTAAAATAAAATGAATGAGTAAATGAAACTCAATAAATTATCCTTTTTTAGAAAAACCTGTAAGATATTTACTCTGTGGCTTTCAAATATGGTAAGGTAGGAGGTGAGGGACCCAGACTAAACTATTCTGACTCCATTTGTGATACACCTTGTTAATCACTTCATGGAGATGGGATTTGTGGCTAGCAAGTTCCCGCTGTTCATATGAGGAGATGTGAGAGGCCATGAAAGACACAATGGCTTATGGGTCACAGAAATCAGGAGAAACACATGGGTCTGATTCCTGCTACATCTTGTCAACCGGTGCAGTGTTTGCATTCAGGAGGGTGATGGGAGGGCCATGTGTGTATAATTGTGTAATTAAGGAGTTCACATGGGCAGGAAGGTGAGCAGTCATATCCCTAGAGTAGCCTTTGAGCAGGTCTTACTGAAGGAAGTGAGCAAGATCATGGAATCTTGATGAAGTGACCTCACTTCCTTGGTAACAGACACTAACAGAATTTAGACCTCTGGTAACCGGGCATCCACATTCTAGAGGCCAGCTCTAGCCGGTTCAGTTGATGGGAAATGCTCGAAGGGGCAAGATGTTTTCTTGCTGCTCTTCACTGTGCCCAGACTTTTCTCCCAGGGCCACCAAGAGAAGGAATCTTTTCCAGAGATTCCTAGGTTGGATGAGCCCTGCCATCGAATGCCTCTGGCCATCTGGTCAGGGTTACTCACAGGTAACACAGGACAGCTCAGGGCACATCCATCCAGGTTAGCCCTCCCTGAGTTCATCTGGGCAGCCCCCCAGCTCACCCCCAGCCCCATATGTATATATAGGGACATCAGGAGAGGAAGGGGGCTTTTCATGGGCTGAACCAGGCCATTGGCAGTTGGAACCCTGGCAAGTCTGCCCTGTTTACATCTATAGTCGTGGCTGGCAGGATAGCAGAGGGACTGTTGAGACCAAGTTTGTCTACCCACATGTTTTCCCTGAGACCTCATACTGAGGTCTGGTTCCTCCCTGGCAGGAGATCTATGAAGATGCTCCTAAGCGCCTGATTGGGGAAGCAGAACTGTTCATGGAAGTGTCCCCTCTGGGGACAGCCAGAGAGGCTGTTGATCCACGTTGGCCCGGCTGCCAGGTATTCCCTTCTCAGAGTTCCCCAGAAGAGATCAGCGAAGGGACATTTCATGTGTCCAACCATATCATCTTTCTGGATAGGGGGCAATTTGGCCACAGCAACCACTATAGCCAACGCTGGTCTAAGGTGAGAGCAGTGGGTAATCATGGATCCAAACCTGAACACACAGATTCTCTTGGGGCCCTTCTAGGGCATTCCCACTTAGGTCACACACAGTCTTATCCCCAGAGGAACCTGGCTTCTGACAACTTAGTTCCTTGTCAAGTCCTTGATCACACACTGTCAGAGGAAGCAGTTGTGTGATTTTTCCATGTTCTGCTAGGACAACTTTGCTTCCAAGTCCCTGCTGTTGCTACTGTCCTAGCTTCTCACATGAGGAATCCAGGTAGCAGCTGGCTCCTATTCCTCTCCAGGCCTTCTCCAGGACAACTAACTAACACTTTTACTAGGAAGGCTTTACACAAAATGGGGGATGACAAGAAGAAAGTTAAGCTGTCATCACGTGGAATCTGTCATCTGAGTGAACACGGCACTGCCCTACCGGTCAGAGCTGTGTCCTCACATGTCTCCATCGTATTCCACACGAGAGGTGCTCCCTGCAGCTCTGCCTTTCAGTGCTGCTGGAACGAGATGTGACCCTCGCACTTCCACTTCTGCCATACTGCAGGGAACATCCCAGGTCCTCACTCTAGGCTGTACCTGTTTGCTAGGGCTGCCATTACACAGGGCCACAGGCTGGTGGACTTCAGAGCAAGTTTATTTCCTCATGATTCCTGAGGCTAGAAACCAACATGGAGGGCTGTTTCTCCACAGCTGACCAAAGACCTTGAGGAAACCTTGAAGATGCTGATTGTGCAGTCTTTCACTTCCCCCATATCAAATTCAACTCGGAAATCCTAGAACCTTCCTCAGCATGGACACTCAGGCCCTCCACATCACACATCCCTGCAGGGTGGCATTCTCCTCTCAGCTCCACACCCCAGTCCTCATGGGTTCCTGGTGCTGTCACTGACCTAAGCCCCTCTTTTCCCTTAGGATGGGAAGAAGTCAGTCCCTGGTCTCTGGGAGGTCAGTACTCTGAGGACTCTCCAGTCAGGCACCAGGCAGACTCTGGGGGAGTCGCTGGTCCCCGCTGCCCAGAAGCTGTCTGTCTCATACTTTGCCAAGTTCCTCTGCTACATACATGACTTTACCACCATCCCCCAGTTCCTGGACTGGATCTTCGGCAGGTGTGTGGGTGCCCTTCAGGGCACGTTGCTGACTCTGTCACCTACGAGATATGCCTGGGAAATTTAGAGCAGCCTCAGCTTCATCTGCTCCCTGTGAAGCTAGGGCTGAAGAGGGTTGGCATCATCTCTGCCCAGTGACCAGGTCTGTCATTGCCAGAATAGCCACAGAGGCTATTCTGTGGCTGTGGGATGCAGCTATCTCTGCACAGATGGAGGAAGACCCGGGGCCCAGAACACACAGTGGTATCTGGAAGGGGGGAGTGAATGGAGGGGCTGGCTTCTGACTCTGCTCCCCACACACCTACCCCTAGCACAATGGATTCCTCCACAGTCAACTGGCCCAACATGTTCTCCGGAGATCTTGATGACCCCTCACACGTCCACACATTGAAAATGAAGGTGGCCAGTGTGCAGGTCACCCTGTCAGGAGCAGGGCTAGAACACCACCTGCACATCACTCTCGCTCAGCTACAATGGCCGGAGTCCAGCATGGAAGAAACACATGGTGAGGTGAACTGCAGCCTGAAGGAGTGTCTGAGGGCAGTGTTTTGGGGCTGGAATCCCCACTGGTCTCGCTAGAAAGACCAGTGGACAGCAACTGATGCCGGTAAACCTTCCTCCTAACCTAGTGCCTATTCCACGTCCAGAACTTGAGCCAGCACCAGCACCAGCACCAGCACCAAGGGCAGCTCCAGGGCCCGCTCTGGAGCCAGAGTCACCTGTGCCGACAACCATACTGTTTTTCTCACCGAAGCTGCTGGCGGAGCAGCTGACATACATGGACGCGGTGAGCAGACAGGCCATGCAGGGTGGGCAGAGCCGGCCACCACCTGGGCACCAGTTGTCTTAGACTAGACACTCTCTGCCCAGACTCTGATGATCTGGGTCCAATGCCAGCTTCACATCTTACCAATTGTGTGTCCTGGCCTACTCTCTCATCCTCTGCTATAGTTTGCAATGTCCCCCCAAATCTACACTTAAGCTTGGTTGTGTTGTTAGGTACTTAGTGACACTAAACCCCTTCATGGTGTCCAGGTTGGCCTCTGGGTGTGATCATATTATTAATGTGGAGCCCCTTAGATTACACTCTGGTGGCTTTCTTAGTGTGCCAAAAAGACCAGGATGAGCAGAGAAACTCATGGACAAAGAACCCAAGATCCCCATCATGTTCCAGACTCATCAGAGGTTGGCTCTGGGCCTCAGATTTGCACAAGCTGAATAGACCTCGACTTTCTTATTGATCACCCAGTCTTCTGGATGTCTACGGGCAATGCCATAATTACAACCACCTCCACTCCATCCCTTTCCACATGTGGATGGTAGAGATTGGGCACTAATAGTGCCATCTACTCAAAGTTACTGCAAAGAGCCCATCAGAAGGGACAGAGAGAGAGCAGGGTGGGACTCATCCCCAGTATGAGTGGATATTGCTCCATGAGGTGCAGGAAGGCCACATCACCCACCCTACTTGCCAGGAGGTCTCACCAGGCTCAGCACCTACTAGACACTTAATGTCTACTAGCACTCACCTACCCAGAGCCCCTGGGGTCGGCTGCCATGGGGCATGTGCATTTGATGGGATGCAAGAGCAGAGGGCTCACGAATGTGGGCAGAAGATGCCACCTTGGATGCACACATCTGAGCCACCTTCTCACATGTGGAGTTGGGGAAGGCAGCCTGGAAGAATGGTTTCTCCCATTCCTACTAGTGCTGAGTCCTGAGCACCATGAGGTGGGCATCCACGGTGTGCAGAGAGCCAATCCTGGAGACTCCCACCAGTCTTGATACACACTCTAAGCTCCCTGAGCTCCAGCTCAGACCACTGACCCAGGCCTGCTTCAGCCTGTGAGCACCTGCACACTCTGAGCTGAGGTGGGCTGTGCTTACAGGACTCTTTCTTTCCCTCAGGAACTATTCAAAAAGGTGGTGCCTTTGGACTGCCTGGGCTCCATCTGGACCCAGAGGCACAAGAAGGGCAGGGAACATCTGTCGCCCACTGTCCGTGCCACCATTGCACACTTTAATAGGGTGGCCAACATGGTCATAATGACCTGCCTCGGGGACCAAAGCATGAAGGCCAAAGACAGGGCCACAGTGCTTGAGCACTGGGTCAAGGTAGCCAAGGTAAGCTGTGGGAGGACCCAGGTTATTCTCCCTCTGGAGACATGGGACCTGCCCCTTCTTCATCATCTCTCAGGGTGCTAGGGTGCGGTCAAAGGCCCTACACACTCCCTAGGCCCTTTCTTCAGGGGCAGGCTGACTGTCACCCCTGTGTCCCAGGGTGATGTTCACTCCCCCCTGAGTTCCTCTCTGTGTTAAAACTGAAATCCTCCCTCTGGGTATTGCTCACTGGGACCTAGGGGTGCACTCCTGCAGCTCCCTGGGCATCTTTCTCATCCATGAGGGGAGATGTCAGCTGAATGGCTGAAGCGGAAGCCGATGGGGCTGACTCTTCCCCTCACAGGCTGTTTTCCTCCCTCCGCAGGAGTGCCGGAGGCTGAAGAACTTCTCCTCCCTCCACGCCATCCTCTCTGCTCTGCAGAGCACCCCAATTCATAGACTTAAAAGGACCTGGGGAGAAATTTCCAGGTGGGTAAACTCAGGTGTTAACTACACAACAATGGAACTCTTGGCCCAACTGCAACCTCCACTGTCAGATCACTGCTCAGTTGCAATGAGGATGGGCCCAGGGGACAAGAGAGCTGCCCTCCCCAGTCCCAGGTCGCCTGTAGACTCAGATATGCCCAGTTGGAAACAGCCAGGCCATGGGGGTCCTTATGAATTTTGAATAAATATGAACTCACACCCTGTCCTTTATTCCCAAATTTCTCCTTCCTTTTACCCCTTTTGGCAGAAAAGTCTCCAAAACTTTCCACCGTCTTTGTGCCAAGGGCCATTCTCTGAACGAGGATCTGATCATACAGGTAAGGGGAGACAGGGAGATAGGCACTCGTGTTTAGGGTCCAGAAAAGGTACAAGGTAGGGAGGGGGAGTGGTCAGACGTGTGGAGACATTTACTGGACAACTTCCTGCCGGGTTATGTCTAGAGGAACAAGAAGAGTTCTGAGACTCCCCTGGTACAGGCACGTGTACATGGCGGCTGGAACCATGAGGAAGGGGTAGCTGCCATGTTGGCAGGACTCCAGGGCATGCATCCTGTCACAAGCTGCCTCCTCCAGGCTGTCCCCAGGAGCCAGGCCTCTGTGACTGCATCTGTCTCTGTGTCACCTCCATAGGGACAGCCACCTGCCTGCCCCATAGACAGGCACTCAGGAGAATCCCACAGCAGGTGGCTGACTGCTCAGCGCTGGGTCCCATTGGGTACACGGGGACAGAAGTGTGTGTTTGCTGTTGCTCCCTGCTCAACCTCCTCACAGACAGACCACTGAATCAGTCACAGGGCCTTATGCACGGCCCCAGTGAAGGACGACACTCACCCCAGACAACTTAGGTGCAGGATCTGGAGGCTCACACATGGATCCTGGATCCATCATGATCTGACCCCAGAACCTATCATGTCATGGGCAGCAGAGTGACTCTGGCTCTGGTTGCCTTCTGGACACACAGTCCACACATGGAGGCCTGGCCAGTGGAGGTGTTGGGCTGAGGCATGAAGGCAACTGGGGCAAGGTTTCCAGCTGTGGGGGAGGAGCTGGCCCATCCTGTGGGGCCCTGGGTAGTCACTGTCCCTCTTCAGCCTCTGATTTCTACTCTGGACGATCCTGTTAGGCAGCTTCACAGAGGGCAGTGAGGTTCAAGGGATGAAAGGGAAAGAGGCACGTGTGTGCCTAATGCTGCCTCCCAGGGGCGAGAGCAAGAGCAGTGAAGACAGATGTGAACTGGGTATCTCAGACACAGTCCCCCTCACTTTCCAGATGGGGACACAGGCTCATGGGGAAGGTGACAGGCCTGAAGAGAAACCCCAGTGAGTCTTGGAGCTAAGTTAGGAGCTTGAACCAGAACCTGCTCCAGGTGCTAGGAGCACAGAGCCACCTGAGCCAGACCAGGTGTCTCAGGCCCAAGCAGGGCTGAGCTGCCACTGGTGAGGGGAGGGTAATCCCACTACTGTTTTTCCGACCCCAACAGGTGGGGACCACCAAATCAGCCACCCTGGGGATGAACCCCCAGAGAGCCCAGATGAAACAGCAGCGGAGGAAGGTGGTGAGTGTGCCTGGGGCAGGCAAAGGCTTTAGGGAGTCAGAACAGGGGCTCCTGTCACCAGCTGGTGGCCTGCAAAGCAAAAAAGGAGGGGCATCCCTGCTCCAGCCCTGCCCTGCTGTGGCCACAGACCTGAAATGCCCCTCCTGGAGAGACCAGAGCAGGTTGGTGGGGTTGGTGGGGTGGGGCTGGGAAGCACCTGAAGTCCATGATGTGCTGCAGTCCACCATTGAGGTCACTCAGGGGAGTGTTGTCCTTGAAGACCAGCGCTGGGTGCAGCATGAGAACTAGGGGAGGCTGCGAAGGCTCTCCCTGTGGGAGCCCTGGCTGGGGGCTCAGAAGGCTGAGGTGGAGATTGTAAGGGACAGACCTTTGTGGGCTGTGACAGCAGGTGCTCATCACCACCACCTCCCCATGGCACAGGCTGTTGTCCCCTTCCTGGGCATGTTCCTTACTGACCTGGTGATGCTGGACACTGCGATGAATGACTATGTGGACGTGAGTGACCCTGGGGCATGGTGGTGACTGGGGTCCTGAGACTGGGAGACCCCCGTGCTGAGCTTAGCACTCTCAGGCCTTGGCAACCTACCTCGGGATGGCCTCCAGCTGCCCGAGGACTGGGTCATCACAGGCATCTCACCTGACACTGAGGAAGCCTGACTGCGGGCTCCCTGAGGGCTGAGCTCTCGCTGCAGAGCCTTGGAGGCTGAGGCTGAGCTGCTGAAAACCTCTGAGAGGTGCCCTGGGAGACTAACAAGGTCAGGTCCCTCAAGGTGAGGGAACATCTCAGGTGAGAAGCTGTCACTGCCTTCCTGCCTGAAGCCTCAGCATGTCATCAAACCCTTGGGGGTGGATCACTGGTCCTCAGGGGGTAGGGGTCTAGAGGTCCCTGATCCTCAGCTCTCAACCCTTCATCTCCAGAGTCTGACCCAGGTCCATATCTGGGTCTGTGTACATGACCCTCAGGGAGAAAGGGGTGGGGTCTAGGTGTGGGCTGGGGTCTTCCTGATGCAGCGGTCATCTGCCTTGCAGGGGAATGTCATCAACCTCCAGAAGAAGGTGAAGGTGAGCCACTGTGGGCCTGACTGTGAGAGGGTGGGCAGTAGAAGTCAGGATGCCCTGGGCAGGACTCCCTAGGACCCCCTCCTTGCAGCTTAGATATATTTGAGAGTTTTCTATACAGAGAAGGTCCAGCCCACTGCATGGGTACAAATGGGACGGGAATCAAGGCCAACTTCCTGGAGGATGGGGTGTTTGAAGTCAGCTCTGATGATAAGCTGAGGCCAAGGTAGTACTGGAGAGACAAAGGGAGAGCCTCAGGAAAAAAAGTCTCAGAAAAGGGTCCCGTCCCCTCTCTGAGAATTCCCCAGAAGGCCCCTTCAGCCTGACCACTCCAGCTCCTGTCAGCGTCCTACTCCTGCTCATTTCTCCCACTCTAGGAATTCAGAGTCTTGAATGAAATCCAACTGCTCCAGGTGGCTGCAGATAAATTCCACATTCAGCCCCAGGATGAGTTTTGGGCTTGGTTCCAGGCCGTGGAGCAGCTCAGTGAGAACGAGAGGTGAGACCTGGGGAGGACTCCGAAGGGGCAGGGGGAGCCTCTCTATGGGGCCCAGTTTCACACAGCCTGTGACCTTGGCTCCCTGGGCACAGCCAGTCCCCATTGCTCTGTGACAGCTGGGACACCAGGACCCTGGCAGGGAAGGCTGAGGTGAGGCTCCTGGTGGACTCACGGCAACCGCTTTGTCTTTCAGCTACGCCCTGTCCTGCCAGCTGGAGCCCCCCCGCTAGGTGGACTGCACGGCTGAGGATAGGCCGAGGGGACATGGACGCCCGAGGGAGAGTCTGCTGCTCCCGTGCGATGTGGGCAAGGTGCCTGATCGCTCATATATGTTTTTAGTTTTATTGTTGAGTTTTTCTTCAAATAAATGTTTCTCTGTATATGTGCCGTTTATTCAGTGTTATGGGATACACATGTGTACAGAGACACGTGGCCGCATGTAGACAGGGCAGTCATGACTTTACTGGAACACATTAACACACGTCCCTCATCCCTCATTGCTACTTGGTCACAAGGTTAGTAAGATCTGTTTAACAAAAAATGCTTACCTTTTCCTTAATCTGTTACTCTATAAATAAGAAACAATTACTTCTTTGATCTTTGTAGTTTGTTTGTCCCGAAGTCACTTATTGCTGGCCTTTTTTTTTTTTTAATCCATTTTTATTTTGCTATAGCATAAGTACCTAAGACCAGGTGATTTGCAAAGAAAAAAGAGATTTATTTGCAAAACTGACATCTCTGGTGGCTGAAAAGTCCAAAATGACCAAAAACTGCTGGAAGACAAAACATCTAATCAGTCCCCATGAGCTTCTCTCTGCTTGGTCTCATTCTCTCTGCTTACAAACCCTGCAGAACTCAATCACAATCACAGACATCGTGCCTGATGCCCTTACAACCAAAGGCCCCACCCGGGGACAACATAAAGGGACTAAGTTTTCACTCTGCAATCTAATCTCAGCACAGGAATCCTGGGCAGCTTCCAAGCTGTCAACTGTCCTGACTGTGGGTCTGTGTGGTTCTTGCTTTTCTAGCTGCTCGAGGGGCATCCTCGGGTTCTCTACTTCAGGTCTTCGTACTTTTATGATGTAGGCATTGGAAATCCGCTATAAACTTTCTGCTTCGTGCCGATTCACTGTATCTCACTGATTAGTATTTGTTATGTTTTCATTTGTTTCACAAAAATTAATCCCTTCTTAACATATTCATTGGTTAGTCAGGAGAGCATCCTGTAATTTCCATGTATCTCTACAGTCTCCAAAGAGCCTCTTGTTACTGATTTCCAGGTTTATCCCATCATATTCAGAACAGGCACTTAAAGTGATTTTGATTTTTTAA
>AAPY01798565.1:0-24541 GCA_000181375.1 Tupaia belangeri
AGAGACAGAAGCGAGAATCTCCTCCCAGGGGGGATGGTCACGTCGCAATCCCTTCTCCCCCATTCTCCTCTTGGGATCTTGGGCATGCACGCACACGCGCCCGGCGTGAGTTTTAGAGCCATAGTTAATGTTTTGACAAAAATTTATAAGTGACAGAGGAATTTGGTTATATATGTCAATTAAACATAATAGCCTACTACTAACTCTTGGGAATTTTAAATTATTTTGGAACACAATGTATATATAGGCATACAAGTATATAAGATATATATATACACACACACACACACATACCCTAAATATAATATTAAGAAAATTAGAATTACTTAATTTGACAATGCTTTTTATTTTTATTTAACAATAAACAATAAGCCTGATTGATTTAATAACTCCCTTTTGGATGTTACAGGGGCCCTCTGTAAACATCCAAAAATTACTTTGAAGTTAAAGATTCTCTGTTAGCATTAAAACTGAAGTCAGAAAAAGCTAGTCATAAATTTCTTTTTATTTTTTTGTTAGATATTTACTATGTAAAATGTAACATACAACACATAGATACTAGCTGTTTCGTTATACCAACCATATTAAGATAAACATGGTGTTTGATTAATAAAAACTTAGACAAAATATATGTTGGAGATTGTGAAGACTTTTATTTGTTAATTTTTTTAATTACATTTGAAGCCAGCTTATTTACTAAAATTATATAAACTTGAGAAATATTTAGATTAATTTTTATGAGCACTCTTTTTTATAAACCAAATTGAATAGAATACTTTAAGGCCTGTTTTTACACAGACATACAACATATAGTAGGTAATATGACATATTACATGCATAGACACACACACGCACACACACACACATCAGAATTACAAGAGACAATTTCCCTGGGGTTATTTTGACATTGACACCTTCTGAATAATCTCCTTTTTTGAAATGTTTAATTATATACTTAAGGATGGTAGAAAACAATAGTCCCCCTCCTCAAAAGGATATAAGCAAAAATTGACATAGGTATCTTTTAAAGCCTTTTTGACTGTTCCCTTAAAGCCCACAGGTTTAGAAGCCTGTTTTCTTTTCTTTGAATTAAAAGTTTTAAACTCCTGCGGCGGCCAACTGTTGTGATAATCAGCAGCAGCCTCTTCTAATTTCTCCTGGTCAGAAGGACTTTGGTGTTCAAAATGATGCAAGCTGACTTTTACTGACCTGAATACCTTTTTGTTTTAAAGTACATTTTAGGATGTCTATATACAAAATCGTATTCTTAGGTGTAGCATTACCCATGATTGCTCACACCTAGGCATTAATTAATTCTGTATGGTTTTGATTCTTAGGTGTAGCAATACTCTGATTGCCTGCACCTAGGTACTTGAATTATTTTATGGTTTTAATTCTTAGGTACAGCACCACCCTAGATTGCTAATACCTAGGCACTTAAAGCATCTCTACAGTTTTGATTCTTAGGTACAGCAATACCCCCAGCTACTTGTACCTATGCAATAAAGCATCTCTAGTTCTGGCCTTCCTCCTAATCCTCTCCAGAGAGCACAGCTCTTGTCAAGGTTTGCCAATGCTACTGAAGGATGTAAGGCATCCTTCAGAAGGATGTAAGGCATCCTTCAGTAATGGTCTCCAATAAGGTGAGTGTATAAGGGGCTAATGCACCATATTGGGTAATAGCTGTTTTGAGTTATATAATTAACTTAAAATCGAAAGTACTATGTCTTCTCCAAACATGGTCTTGGTTGTCAGTAATTTCTGTGACCGGAAAGGTCTCATAAGTTACTTTTGGTGTAACTTGGGCTGTCTTTGGGCCTGTATTTGTGGGAGTTCTTAGTTGTTCTAATTGCAAAATCAGTTGGCGATGTCCCTTTTCTAATTAGACTTGTTTTTTTTTAATGCTCAATTTTGTTAATGAGTTCTTGTTCTGGATTGCCAAGGGGCAACGCAGAAGAATTATAAGGTGGTGGCCACTTTTTAACAGGTGGTCAAGCAAGACTATTGGTTTTAGGTGCTTCTGTCTTCAGAACTTCTTCCTTGAAGCTAGTTTGTTTCTCATTAGGATAATTTTTGAATTTGGAGAAGCATGGGTACAGTTTTTTCTCTGGTTTGTGTGAAGTTTTGGGGCATAGTTATTATCTTTTTGATTTCTGGGGTTTTTAGGCTTTTCACTGTCCTGCATGACATCTTCATCACTATCTAAAGATATGAGGTCTATGGTTTGGATCTTCTTAGGCTCAAGGATATCTGAGAGAGGAACACTCTTTTCTTTTGGTAGCTCATTTTGCATAATCTGTTCCCCTTCGGTAACAATGACAGAAATTTTGGAGTCCTTAGGGTGGGTACTAAGGATTTCATTTACTAGATTCCAATAGGAAAATGCAGTTACGGGAACCTTTTCTGGGCCAAAGGTGGAGTAGTAATCTTTAAGAGTGTCACCTACCCTTTTCCACCTTTTTTTGTCAATGGTTCCTTCTTGAGGAAACTATGGACAAGCCTCCTTCAGGAAATCAAAAAAGGTGAGTAGTTGTTTAACTTTCACTTTCACTCCTCTAGTCTTAAGAGCTTCCTTTAACCCCTGAACAAACAATTCGTGCTAGCTGAGCTCTTGCCCCATTATAGTCTATGCTATAACCCAGATATCGTGAGTTAGTACTCACCGGGACGTCGTCTTCTGCATCCCCTGAAGTTATGCCACAGACTTCTGACTTGCTCCTCTCTGGGGGCCTTTTATTCCTCTTCGGAATCTTCAGGAACCTGCTGCTGCTTCTCAAACTCAGGTCCCTGTTCGGGCACCAGAATGTCCCGGCCAGTTGGACAATCGGGCAGGGTGCCTGAGTGAGAGAGTGGAGGTCTGTAACCAGTGCAGCGTCACAACACGGGAGCAACACTGTGTCACAGCTCAAGATGGTATGCAGTCACTCGTTTATTGAGAGCCAGAGAACATTCTTATATACACAGGGCAGGAAAAGGGGGCAGGAATTGTCATGGACCTGACTGAGGACCTGCCTGAGTGAGGAAGTCTCAGGGTGAATTGTCTACTCCCAGAACAAGGATACTTGAAGGTCCTTGTATGAAGGTCATGTCAGCCATTTTAGTGCATGTGGCTCCCCACAGTGAATGCACTTGCTGGAGAGTGACACAAAGAGGAATGGGGATGAGAAATCACCCAGCAAGGAAGATGGCCACGCCACAATCCCCTCTCTTCCATTCTTCTCCTGGAATTTTGGATACAAAGGCACATACACCTAGTGTGATTTTCGAGCTGCCAGGTCTTGGAGTGAAGGAAAGGCTACTGCTTCCTTCAGACAAGTGGGAGTTCAAAACAGTAACCACGACAGCACCTGAAGGCCCCTAAATTTTTTAAATTTATCCAGGAGTGTGCCAGCCAGTAGCATTGAGGAAAGGCTGCTGGATCCCCCACATGCAACTTTGTAGTTTGATTCCCAGATCCAGTGGCTTGAAAATCATATCCAGACTATGTTCACATGTGCCCAAAATCCCAAGAGGAAAATGGAGAAAAAGGGATTCTGGTATGCTCACCCCTTTGAGGGGTGATTTCTCCTTTCTCCTCACCTATCCTGCCCATCTCTGTATCTCTCAGGCAAGTACTTGTGCCCCATAGCAAAAATCTTAAAAGAATAAAAGTAACTTACCCAGGGGTGCTAAGCAGGCCAAAGAAATGCAGGAGGGGACCAGAGGCTTCATTCACTTTAAGACACCAAGACACCCCACAAACACAGCTGCCATAGGAACACTCTCTGTACAAAGATTCCAAAGTTATTTCACTGGGAAATTGGGGGCATTTCACTTGTACTAGAAAAAGGCTCGTATTACAGATGGGTTTATTAGGAAAGAGTCAAAGCTTCCAGCTAAGCAAATGGGTATACCCAGGGTGTCAGAATGGACCCTAGATTATACTTTTCATTTGGAATGTAGCAATGATATGGACAATGCTACTTTCACCTGTCATTATCTCAAGCAGGCTGTAAGAAGCTTTCTGTCCAAGCAAGAAGCAAGAGCTAATAATTGATTTCTGCTGAGAGTTGTGAATGTATTTTTATTAAAGGCTTCACTGTACTGACTCCATTTGTCTCCTACCCTCCAGTCTGTGAACTCCTCACCCTATCTACCTAACCAGAGAGCTTACTCCTCTCTCATCAGGATCCTGTAGCAGAGCTGGAAGCTGAACTGGTTGCCATCGGACCCCCTGGCTCCTCAACCAGAAGCAGGAGAGCCTCCATTGTGAACTCTATATTGGAAACTTGCTTCCAACTTTTGTGTAAACAAGAGTGATTGACATTCCTGCAGTCTTTACTAAATAACCTGAAACCCCCAACCTTGAGAACTTCCTTAGTGATAAGCTCCTTGTCCCAAGCCATGAAGACCATTAAGATCCCACTGTGTGGGACCAGCAGTTAGCGTAATGGCTATGCCACTGGACTCCCACATAGTCTTGACCGTGGTTTGAGTTCTGTACCTGGTGGCTTAAACTAACGCTGTGCATGCCCAAGATCCTGAGAGGAGATTGGAGGAGAAGGGATTGCGGCGTGGCTATCCCCCCTAGCGGGTGATTTCTCACTTTCTGTCTCTCTGTCTCTCTCTGTCTGGCGAGCACACGCACCCTATAGCAAAAACCTCTCAAAATAAATCAATAAAAGATCCTGTTGTGTTTTGGCAAAGGACTGGAAAGTGCCCTTAGTAATTATTAACTGGCTAGATCCAGCTTCTGTGACTGCTTTCCATTGGGATCTCGTCTCCCTTTCTTCCCCAACCCCTCCTTAATGGTTACAGTTCCTGCCACATCTACGCAAATATGCTTTTTGCCTTTACAAGCACCCTTCTCACTACACTCGGGGCTGTGGGGTCTTTGAGGAACACAAGAGCTCCCGCAGTCGCTGGTAATAATGACTCCTATAATTTGGTAGACTTGATGTCCTCTTCGTTGTTGCTGATCAAAATATAACAAACCAACCCCTGTGCCCAGCTTGGACTGATCACCCCACTCCAGAGCTTCTGGAGTCCCCTTTGTACACTTGAATGCACCCGCCCACCTTCTGACAAAGCAGCTACTGAAAGCAAAGCCCAGGTCACCTCTTTCCTCACCCCGGACCTGCACACCCCGACGCTCCTGTCGCTCTCCCCACCCAGCCCAGACCAGGGGATGCATCTTCCCTCAGGCGCCCCTCCTCCTCCACCCGACCTCCCCCCACGTTTCTGCTCCCACCAAGGAAGAGGGGCACCTTTCCACTACTAGGGTCCTCCAAACCCGCAACCCTCCTCCTTCACACTCAGGCTCACCTCCATGGACACCGTGTCCGGCAGAGCACGGTCAGCACAGCGGCAGGTTCTCCCCAGCGACCACGAGGAAGGAACTGAGCGCCACAGGCGGAGAGAGAATCTGAAAAAGCCGCCCTCCTCGGCCTGTGCTGATGACGTCATTGGAGCAGAGACTACATTTCCCACAAGGCTCTGTGATCCCGGATTAGGCACCAATGGGAAGGTTCCTGTGTTTTCAGAGAGTCCTGTTACCAGGAGACCAAAACTTGATGGGACAGGAACAGTCTCTATCCACGTGAGTTAGAGACAGGATCCTGGTTCTTTATTAAATCCTGGTTTGACAATTCAGAGATAATGGGGAAATTCGTAGTGGGTCACTTAGTCAATGACATTAATAAGTAAGTTAATACTTTTGTTGGAACCAGCAGTTAACAATGGCTATGTTGCTGGGCTCCCATGTAGTGGTCCACGGTTCGAGTCCTGGACACAGTGACTTAAACTCACGCTGTTGTGGCTTGGCAATCTTCCCAGGAGATGATTTCTCACTTTCTGTCTCTATATCTCTCTCTGTCTTTCTGACAAGCGCCCATGCCCTATAGCAAAAGCCTGTAAAAAACAATAATACTATTTTTGTTCTGAATTCTGGTGAGCGCACGTGCCCTGTAGCAAAATCCTCTAAAAAAAAAAAACAATACTTCTGGGAACCAGCAGTTAGCGTAATGGCTATGTCGCTGGACTCCCACATAGTCGACCGCAGTTTGCGTCCCGGACCCGGTGGCTTAAAACTCATGCCGGGCGCGTGTGCGTGTGTGCCCAAGATCCCGAGAGGAGAATGGAGGAGAAGGGATTGCGGCGTGACCATCCCCCCTGGGGGGGATTTCTTGCTTTCTGTCTCTATGTCTCTCTCTGTCTGTCTGGCGAGCGCACACGCCCTATAGTGAAAACCTATCAAAAAGAAAGAAAAAAAATACTTTTGTTGTTCTGAAATAATTATTCCTGTTGTAGAACCATGGACTTTTTTTGCAAAGCAATTTAAAGCATGAAAAATGTCTTTCATTTTATTAAGAAACAAATAATTACTATGGCGATTCTCTTGCAGTCATTAAAATATGTTTCTCTTCATCCAATAAGCTGATTTTTGAGTGTTCAATGGGTATTACAGTTGAAAATTTTTCCAGTGTATGGATAGCAGAAATATAGGATAGTTGTGTTTCATATTCTAAGTCTATTTACACTTCAAGTGTCCAATAATTACTTGCCTAAAAATTCCCACGTTTTATCTAACAAATCCTTAATTTTGGGGGGTATGTCTCTGTGTGGGAGATGTACCTGACTTATCTACTCTTCCTTGATTTTGACCACAAACCATGCCAGGAGGGATTTCATATACATTTTGCTATCACTGAGTTTCTTTTCAAACAGAGAATTGTCCATCTTTTTAAAAATTATTTAACTATATTTATTATTATTATTTTTTTTAATTTAATGAGACAGAGAGTGAGAGGGAAAGTGAAAAACCAAACCACCAGGTCTGGGACTTGAACCACGCTCAGCCATGTCAGACTCCAGTGCCTTAAACCACCAGGCCACCTGCTGGCCCCAGAGTGCCCAAACTGATTCATCAGGGTTAATGTTAGACTGGAGTGGTAAAATGAGGGGATGGTGTGAAAAGTGGGTACAGATTGGAAGTGGTGATGGGGGGGGGGAGGTATGCAAGAGACATGATCTTGTTCAAGACCTATCTGTGGTTTTTGTTTTTTCTATTATATGACCTGCCATGTTCAAATTCTGGTATCATCTCTGATGCTGTGCCTTTCAGTGACTCTGTTCTGTATTTACAAAGAACTTAGTCTTGATCTGTACAGTACTATTGTGTGTCAGGGTAGAGTCTATCTGGCAGTGGATCTTCTTCCATGTGGCACCAAGCCCAGCTCACTGGCGCCCAGATGGTGAGGTGACCCTCTGCAATGTTCCTTCTTTGTAGTAGTGCAGATTTGGGGGCTTCAGAAATATTCTATTTTGGGATGATCAGGGACTACAGGGATCTCCTGCAGCTAGGACTATGGTCCTGATGGCAATAGGAATCACTGTGGACTTCTCACTTGCTCTGCCCCAGCACTGGGGTATCTCTACCATCACAAACTAGGCCACACTGCAGACAATAGCTAAATATCATCTTTCCAATATATAAACATCAACACACACAAAAGCATGAAGAATAAGCAGGAGAATGTGATACTACCAATGGACAAAGGAAAGTGCAGGTATTGACACTAAAGGGAAGACGCGGGATCTGCCTGAAAGAGATTTGACTGTCATGGTTTTAAGGAAGCACAATGCACTTAAAAGAAAATACACAGGAACATTTCAACACATTTTTGATGCTCATGTGGCAAGGTTGTAGAAGAGCTTTAGGGATGGGAAATATTGTGAGTGTCTTTGAAATATACAGTCTTCTGAGATGGTTGTTTTAGGTTTACTTTTTGAGTTTTACTTGCAGTCATATCATCAATTTAGTCATTTGTTTAACAAGTAATTGTTCAGCAACTTACTGCCTCAGGAATAGTTTCAGTACCTGAATACCTATTGGTGAATACAGTAATTCAGACATGGCTGTAGCACAATAAAGGGAAGACAGTTATCTTAAGTGTGAAGAATACACATAAGCTCTAACTATGTTAAAGTCTATAAGAAAAACTATAGCTTTTTATAAAAGAGAGTAACCATTGATCACAACAGCAACCACGCTCTGGGGAGTCGGAAGAAATAACATGGAAAGAGTGACAGTTAACCAGGTTATGAAGAAGGAACAGTATTTGAGGATGATGGAAAAGGTTATGCAAAGTCCACAGTAGCAAAATTTTGGTGCAAATATAAAAGGGAAGAAAGGCCCATCTACATTAAATATAGTAGAGAAGAGGGAGAGGAATGTAAGAGAAGGTTGAAAAGATAGACAAGATCTCATTGATTATCTTGGATTTTACCTCAGATAAGTGGTGAAGGCTTGAAATGTTTTAGTAGAATAAAAATATGATCTAATTCTCTTTTTGGGAAAAAAATAGCCTGAGTATTGTGAGGACAATGGATGGGGAAAGGCAAAACTGAAATTAGAAAAACCAGGATGGAGGCTGTTGGAGATGTTCAGCAACTAGAAAATGGTGACTTGGAATATGGGCAGATTTTTTTTTTGGGGGGGGAGAGGTTTTTGCTATAGGGCACGTGTGCTCACCAGACAGAGAGAGACAGAGAGACAAAAAGCGAGAAATCACCCCCCGGGGGGATGGCCACGCTGCAATCCCTTCTCCGTTTTCCTCTCGGGATCTTGGGCATGCACGCACACGTGCCCAGTATGAGTTTTAAGCCACCAGGTCCAGGACACGAACCGCAGTTGAGTATATGGGAGTCCAGCGACATAGCCATTACACTAACTGCTGGTTCCCAGAATATGGGCAGATTTAAATTTATGATGAATTGAGCATGGATTGGATGTGGGGATGAGACTCTGGAATGACCCATTCAGAGATGACCCAAGTAGAATTCTGCAACTTCTGGATTGAGCAACAGGGTGTGGTGATGCCATTTTGGTTACTACATGGGGTGTACACAAAGAGAAGTTAACTTTTGGTCAGGTCTTGAAGGATCTTAAATGCTGTCCTTGGAGGGGAGGAATAAATGTCCTCTGAATTTGGCAGGGACCCTATTGATGTCTTGGAGGTAAGCATACTCAGATGAGGGACAAGGCAGAAGGAGAGAAGAGATGATGGCCAAGGATATAGATGACTGAATCCAGGGGAAAGAATTGTCTGTAATAAGACACCCATTTCAGAATCCTAGGTCCAAAGAGTTAAAATGGATGCAACAGAAACAGGGTCATTAAGTCAGTGGCAGTTGAGGGCAGAACTCTGACAAGGACAACAAGGGAGAACAGCTTAGTAGAATTAAGTATCATAAAAATGTTAAATCTGATCACCTTCACCTCTTCCTCCACTTCAGGAAGGTCTTGGGAAGGGGACAGAAAGAATAAAGACAGGTTACAACAGCCCTTTCAGACAAGATATTTATATGACTGTCTTCTGCTATAGTACATTGATTATCAAATGCTTCTGGAAACGTCCCAAGTTAAATCCAAGGTCAATTTTGTTTTTCTTTATTATTCTTAGGCAGTTTGTAAGTAATCTGTTTTATTTCTGTGGTTACTGTGAGAAAATAAAATCCCTTTAGTCTGCACATTGACCAAAGAACACTTAAGGACAGTTTTTTTTAATTTACTTAAGACTCATTGGACTTTTTAAAATTGAGAAGAAAACTTAGCTCTAGTTTGGCAATTTATCCCTCACTAGTTTTCCACATTTAGAGTTTGTTTCATTCACTCTATTTTTTCCTCTCAGAATCTTTAGTGGTTGTGACCACTCAAAATAACATCTTTTTTGCTTTGTTTTGTTTTGTTTATGCTATAGGACACATGGGCTCACCAAAGAGAGGGAGACAGTGAGAGGGAAAGTGAGAAATCACCTCCCAGAGGAGATGGATATGCCATAATCCCTTATCCCTTATTCTCCTCCTGGAACTTTAGGCACACACACACACACAAGCCCAGCATGAATTTTAAGCTACTCTGTCAGGATTTGAATCACTATCAGCCATGTGGGAATCCAGTAACTTAATCACCACACCACCTGCTGGCCCAATAGCATCCATTTTAAAGTTACCTTTGTGCTTTTCCTATCTCACTCTCTTTGGTTTTGTTGGTCATTTTCTTAGTACTACTTTTAAATTAGCCTATTCTCTGATTACTTTATTTGGCCCTGCTCCTGGTATTTTTATCTGTGCATATAATTTAAAATTTTTATTCCAGTTAGTATGTCTTTTATTTTTATGAATTCTCATTTTTTGTGTATAATATTTATTTCTTATTCATTTATATGACTTGTTTCTGTTCGCATGTGCTTATTAGAGAGACAGAGACAGAAAGAGAGAGGGAAGGTGAGAATTCAACCCTTGGAGGTGATGGCTTCACTGCAGTTTCTTCTCCTTCATTCTTCTCTTGAGATTTTTTGGGAAGGAAAACACATGCACCCAGCATGATTTTCAAGCTACTGGGTCTCGGACTCCAACCCCAATGCCTTATCCTTTATGCTGCCTGCTGACCTGGCTGGTTCTCTTTTGTTTATTCCACTGTATTTCATTCTATTTGCATGGTATTATTCCCTTTATTACTTTGAGGAACTTAAGTATACTTGATGTAAGTTCATATTAAGATTTCCCTGCTAGTGCTATTGTTTCCTAAGTGAATTTATCTACCAAGTGGTGATTATTGGGACTTCCTTTTTATTTGTAATTTTCTTCATGTAATTTTAATTTACCAAATTGAGTTTAAGAATTTTTCTACCTCTTTAGGTTTTTTATCTCATTCCACCGGCCTCCAGAAAATTCCATTCTAAGATTTAGTATAGTTTTTAAAATTGTAAATCATGTCTGAGTTACTCAAGACTTGGATTCATTTCAAGATCCACAGTGTTACTTCTCAAACCAGATGCATTGCTCTGCATTTCTCATCAACCCCATATCAATGTCAGGAACCCTGACTCCTCATCTAAATTAGTTTATGTAATCTAGAAGTCAACAGTAAGATTTCATATTGGGAAACTGAGACAATCAGAGCTGCAACACCAAATGAGAAAATGAGAAGGGAAGAATTCAGTACTTAGAGTGTTTTCTTGGATTTATCCTGAACTGTATAAGGATCTGTTTTCCTTTCGTTTTTTTTAAGAGAGATTTTTGCTATAGGACATGTGAACTCGCCAGAGAAGATAGAAAAAGAGAGACAGAAAGTGAAAAATCACCTGCCTTCAGAGGGCATGTCCATTCTGCAATCCCTTCTCCATTCTCCTCTTGGGATTTTAGGCATGCATGCACGTGTGTCTGGCAGGAGTTTTAAGCCACCGAGTCTGGGACTCGAACCATAGCCAACTACATGGAAGTCTAGCAATGTAACCATTATGCCATCTGCTGGTACCAGAATCTAGTTTTCTTTAAAGATTAGTGGGAAACTACCAGATATGTCTGACCTTCAACATCTTTTGAAAGCCCTTACTCCCACATTAGATCTCTTAATCCACATAATCTCCAGCAAAATTGTAAATTCCCTGTAACAATATCTCTGATCTCTCAAATATCACAATGTCTCCATCAGCTCTATGTGGCAAGGGACATCTGCCCATAGCCTGCAGTTTTTCTAAAAGCTATTCCTAACTGGAAGGCATCTGCCACTTGTAGCTTTTCCTAGGGTTGTTAGAAGGAAGTACCACCAGTTACATGGCTTTAAAATCAGAAATCTTTTATTCCACAGTTCTGGAGGGCACAAACATGAAGTCAAGGTTTCAGCAGGATCTGGCATCCTCTGAGACTTCATAGATTCCGTTTCTGTCTCTTGTCAGCTTCTGGTTTTGTTATTGCCTCCTTAGCAGTTTTTAGTTTGCAGTTACTTCACTCCAATTTCTGGTTGGTCACAAAGCTTGTTTCTATTTTTACAAGGATACTGATTATGTTGAGTTTCATATCACTTGATTGACCTCATGTTAATTAAATTACATCTGGAAACACCTTATTTCCACAGTCCCAGTTACCAGAATTAGGTCTTCAAAATATCCTCTGGGACAGGGAGGGACATGACTATAACCTCACCCAACATCAGAAGCAGCAAAGGAGTGAGGAAGGTCATAAAGATATGTGACCATCACAGGACATAGAGCTCCTACCATGGTCTTTCTCTCATGTGTGTGTGGTGGGTATATCTTGCAATGACCAAGTCAGACACCAAAAGAGCCCTGTATTTCTGAAAAATTTGTTTTATTCAAACTAAATATTACCATCACAGCATGTATTCAGTCTAAAAATTACAGAAGTGCTATACACTCATTTTTTTATACAAAATCTTT
This sequence comes from Tupaia belangeri, assembly GCA_000181375.1. Lineage (NCBI taxonomy): Eukaryota > Metazoa > Chordata > Mammalia > Scandentia > Tupaiidae > Tupaia > Tupaia belangeri. The sequence goes on from AAPY01798565.1 coordinate 12,222, forward strand.
GAAACCCATTGTATATTTTATACTCAAAATTCATCTCTATTGGGATTAGACATGTTTTAGATGACCATGTTGGGAAAATGTTTTTCTTTACATTGATGGGCTAGGCTCCGGGAGGTTGTATAATGGTTAATGTTATGGGCTCCCACATGATTGGCTCTGGTTGAAGTCCCTGACCTGGTGGCATGAAAATCATACCAGCACATGTGGTGTGTGCCCACGATTCCAGGAAGAAAATGGAGAAAAGGGGATTTCAGTGTCACAATTTTCCCTGTGGGATGATTTATAATTTTCTCTTTTATTGTCTCTGTCTCTCTCCAGTGGATACATATACCCTATGAAAAAAAACTTGAGAAAAAATGATGGGCTATATAATTTTTTATTTTTTATTTTGTTTTCTTTTATACATTCAATCACATTATTTAGCTTACAAAATTAATATTTCAACAGGTGAATATTTCTCTCTAGTCCTGTTGATAAAACTATAAAATATCTTCAAAAGATAATACCACATTTCTTTGTCCCATTAATGCTTTGCCTTCCCACTTTTCTTCTAAATGACCTTCCTCAGACCCTACTCTTTCACACACAATATATCTGGTATTTACATCCATATACCGTGTTTCTATATCCTTTAGTCAATCGGTATCAGTCATATAGTGTGGACACTCAGTATAATATTAAGTGGGGATAAACAATATCTCTCCTTCATAGCCTGGCTTGCTTCACTGAACAATAAATCTTCTATATTCATCCACTTTCTGTCAAAAGCCAGGGTCTTGTTGTTTTTTGTGGTTGAATAGTATCCCATAGAATATATGTGCCACAGTTTTTCAATCCATTCATCTGTTTGTGGGTATTTGGGTTGGTTCCATGTCTTAGCAATTGTGAAGTGCCACAATAAACATCAATGTGCAAACACTCTTCCGATGAAGAATTCTTCTATCCTTTGGGAAGGTACCAAGGAGTGGAATTGCTGGATCATATGATAGTTCTATTTGTAGATTTTTGAGGAATCTCCAAATTGTTCTTCACAGGGGCTGGACCAAATTACATTCCCAGCAGCAGTGTAACAGAGTTCCCCTTTCACCACACCCCGCCAGCATTTTTTTCCCTTTTATTTCAATCTTGGTCATTCTGACTGGAGTTAGATGGTATCTCATTGCTGATCTGCATTTCCCTTACAATGAGAGATGCTGAGCATTTTTTTATATGCCTTTTAGCTATTCGTACGTGATCTTTAAAGAGTGTTTATTTTTCTTTCCAACTCATTCTCCTATCTTTTAATAGGATTGATCATCTTTTTTCGGAATATCTGCTTGAGTTCCTTGTGAATTCTGGTTATCAGTCCCTTATCTGATGCATAGTTTACAAACATATTTTCCCATTCTGAGGGCTATTGACTCACACTAATTACTGTGTCTTTTGCTATGCAGAAGCTTCTTAGTCTGATGTAATCCCACTTGTCTATTTTGGGAATTATCGACTGTGCTCTGGGGGTCTTATTTTGGGGGTCTTTCCCTACTCCAATGTCTCCCAGAGTTTCCCCAGTGTTTTCCAGGAGCAGTTTTATAGTTTGAGGTCTTAGATTTAGATCTTTAATCCACCTTGACTTGATTTTTGTCAAAGGCGAACGGTAGGGTTCAGATTCATCTTTGTGCAAGTAGAAATCAGTTTTCCCAGCACCATTTTTTTGTTTATTAGAAGTTATTTATAGGGCATATGTGCTCGCCAGACAGACAGAGAGAGACAGAGAGACAGAAAGCAAGAAATCACTGCCCCCCATGGGGAATGGCCACACCGCAATCCTTTCTCCTCCATTCTCCTCTCGGGATCTTGGGCACACATGCATACATGCCCAGCGTGAGTTTTAAGCCATTGGGTCTGGGACGTGAACGTGATTGACGCATGGGAATCCAGCGACATAGTCATTACACTAACTTACTGGTCCCTGGGTTTTGTTTTGTTTTTTGTTTTGTTTTTGTTTTTGAGAGTTTTTTGCTATAGGGCACATGCACTCACCAGAAAGAGAGAGAGAGACAGAGAGATAGAAAGTGAGAAATCACCCCTCAGGGGGGATGACCACGCAGTGATCCCTTCTCTTCCATTCTCCTCTCAGGACCTTAGGCACACATGCACACATGCCCAGCGTGAATTTAATGCACCAGGTGCAGGACTTGAACCATGGTCGGCTACATGGGAATTCAGTGACATAGCCATTATGCTAACTGCCCCAGCACCATTTGTTAGAGATTTTTCTTTTCCCACTGGATTGACTGGTATGCCTTGTCAAAAATCAGTTGACTATATGTTTGGGAATTTATTTCTGGGACTCTATTCTGTTCCATTGGTCCACATATTTGTTTCTGTGCCAGTACCATGCTGTTTTGATTACCACAGCTTTGTATTATATTTTTGGCTCACAGAGTGAGATGCCACCCACTCCACTCTTCTTGTGCAGAATTGCTTTGGTAATATGTGGTCTTTTATAATTCCAGAAAAACTAGGATTTTCTTTTCTAGAGTTGTGAAGAATATGTCTGGTACTATTTTTAGAGCAGTTTTTAGTTAACAGAAAAAATTAGCAGTGGCCCCTTCCTCAACCCTGTCCCACAGATCTCTGTGCTCCCTTTGGGCCCTCTCAAGTCCCAAGGTAGTGCTAGTGACAATTATTTGTGTATGGGAGACACCCCACTATCAGTTGGTGTGGCAGGGGTATCTGGGCCATGGCACTTCTGAAAGACCATGAGTTGAGTACCTGAGGAGGGGGCATTTGATGACCATTGCTCCTTGCATGACTATGGATGTGGGTATGGGCCACTTGGGCTTCATCTTCAGCCCCACCTGGAGATCTTTGTACTTAATGCAGTGGCTATGGTACCTCCTTTCCCCAACCATCCATGCCACCCCACTTGATAAAGCAGCATGGATTTCTACCTGCAGGAGGGCCAGCAGTTTTGAGGTTCAGGCATCACTGCTACAGCTTCCCTGCATGCTCACATTCAGATCTCTCAGCAAACGTCAAGGTCATGTTCACTCCCTTTGCAGCCAGAAGAGGAAGAAGCAGGAGGTGCCTGAACCCCTGAGAAGTTAGTGCAGCTTCACATCTCCTTTCTGACCATGGACATTCCAGATACCACAGTCACCACAAACACAACAGACACCACAGCCCATCCCAACAGGATCCATCAGTGCTGCAAACTTCTGTTCACCCATCTCTCAGGAACAGGGTCTTCAAGGTACAAAAATGGACTGTAATACCACCTGGCTTCAATTTCATGTCTGACAATTTGTAGCCACTAAATGAAAAAAAAACAACAGGTGGAGACAGCTCAAAGGAAAATTAGAAGTCACCTTGTTCCTGTGCACAATTGTGGAAGCAATCACAGTGTCTCCTAAAAACAACCCATACCACAGTACGGTGGACAAGGATGGCTGAGATCAGTCTGCAACTATCTCTCTGAATCATCATTCTATCCCAGCACCAGGTTCCCAGGGAGAACTAGACAAAGGCTCATCAGGATTAATCCTGTGTGTGGAATCAAATTAACACAGCAGGCTTTTAGGAAAAGACAAGCTGGGGCTGCCTTGTGTTAGTAACACTCTGACATTTCTGGGACTTCCAGGCTTCTCCCAACCATGTTTAGTGCTGTCTTCTCTCTCTAGTGGAGCCTAATCTCTAGAGAACCTGTCCAGGGAAAGTCACTGCCCCCTGTCCCTTAACCTGGCACCTCACATCCCGGACATGCCTCCACCCAGGAAGACAGGTCAAACAGCACCATCATGGTCTCCTTGTCTACACATTCTATCTTTTTTTTAAAAAAAGAATTATTTATTTAATTGTATTTATCATCATCATAATTATTCTTTTAATTCACCAGAGAGTGACAGAGAGAGAGGGGGAAAGTGAAAAAGCAAGCCTCCAGGTCTGGAACTGAAACTGTGGTTGGCCATGTGGGAGTCCCACTCTTCAACTGCTATACCTCCTGCTGACTCCTACACATCCCGTCTTAATTATCATCTCATAGCAGCTACCATGGGAATTAAGCCTGTCACCTACACTGATCTACAAATAGCCAGGTCTCTGAGACTTCTCTTTTCTTTTCTTTTCTTTTTTTTGGGGGGGATGGGGGAGAGGTTTCTGTTTTAGGGTGCGTGTGCTTGCCAGAAAGACAGAGAGAGGCAGAGAGACAGAAAGCGAGAAATCACCCCCCCCCAGGGGGGATGGCCACACCGCAATCTCTTCTCCTCCATTCTCATCATAGGATCTTGGGCATGCACGCATATGCGCCTGGTGTGAGTTTAAGCCACCCGGTCCAGGACTCGAAGTGCAGTCAACTGTGTGGGAGTACAGTGACATAGTGGGAGTACAGTGACATAGCCATTATGCCAACTGCCGGTCCCTCTGAGACTTCTCAAAACCACCTTGACCAGATGGTCACCCAGTACAACAGGTGAGCACAAGCTACTGATAAAAACTGCACCACAAAGCAGTGCTTGTATGGCCCCATCCCTACTATTACTCACAGCCAGGTGAGCAATGCAGTGGTGGGTCTTTTTCATACTTGGGCAGCTCAGGTGTCAGAGGTGGTGTCTTCCCCACAAAGCACTAGGACCCCAAATGGGAAAAACAGCTAGAGAACTAAGCAGATGAAGAAGGAAGACTAGGAAAGTATCATTTTCTCCCTGAACATGGACCCAACACTAGCCACAAAGAGGGACAGAGATCCCAAACGAGCTCCAGGAGAGCTTTGTTACCATCAGAGACCAACTTTTTGGTGCTGAGTGAAGATATCACTGCTCACCACACCAGTGTTCAAGCACATATTCTTTTGATGGGGATTAAGGGTATGGATTGGACTTTATTTCTCAGCACTGAGAAAACATAGACCCAGGTGGCCTTACACACTTTTCTTTAAAGATGCGGTCACTCTGAACAACAGTCACACACAACAAAACTGGTTCCTAAGATGTGTCCTCCAGCAGAAGTTCCCAGTTTGCTGCCTTCAGGATCAGCTTTGAATCCTACTCAAGGCCCTGCCTCAGGGACCAATGTCTCTGGGTGTGGACAGCATGGTCCACACCTGGTGCAAGCAGATATCCCAGGACTGGGTTCCTGCAAGGTCCCACAGGAGATATCCCACTGCCCCAAAAGGACCTAACTTTTAATTGGCTTTGAATTTTAAAGAAAGTTTTAGGTATAGAATCAAGAAAAGCTAGTTTTCTGGAGTACTTAAGCTAATTCAAACACAAACATCTATGAGCATGGTTTATCATACTGACAGAACATCAGCACTGTCTTCCACCTTTTATTATTTTTTTATGTTAAGTTGTACTGACACTTTTGATTTCCATCTTCCATATTCATGTTTTAAACATTTCAGAAGATCTAGTGAATTGTAATTAGCTAGCAGAGAACCAAGTTACTATGGAAAGAGCACAGGACATTCCAAATGCATTTGGCTATCTTGATGATGATCCTTCAAGCATTTTATATTTTCCTGCCCTTCTAATTGGTCTTCATACAGAAAAAAAAAGTGATTATAAAGCACTAAGTAAAGAATTATTTAAAATGGGTTTTAAAAATTTTGCTAGTGGGTGCAAGAGAGCGAGCGAAAGGAGGAACCCTCCTGGGATGATCACACTTCAATCCCTTCTCCATTTCTCCTTTTGGGACTTGAGCACATATGTGTGCATGCACACACACACACACACACACACACACAGTGTGTTTTCGAAACTGCCAGATCTGGCAGGGAAATGTAATCATGGTTAAAAGGGTTTATAGCTTTTTTAGGAACCAGTGAAAAGTGAAATCATGTAAATAAAGAAGATAGTACAGTATTCCCTTCACTGCTATTGGATGATGCCCCTGTATAAACTCCTCAAGAGCTGCTCTGAGCTGCTTTCAGTAAGGTCAGCCAGTGAGTTTTCTATAGTGGGAGGGCAGCACTAACACCCACCCACCCTTTTGAAGGGTAGACACCTCAGGACTGTGCTAAGGTGTTAAGTATTTGCAGTAGGTTTATCATATTTTTCATGTGCCCTCAATGAGCAGGAGACAGTTTAGGAGAAGTAGAAGTGAATAAAATAGATGAGACACTTACCTACATATCACAGTCTGTCCTGAAAGACAATGCCAAATAATAAATTAAGGAGTTGCAAGAGCCACAGGTGGATTCAACTGGGTCACTTAGAGTGCTTTAAAGGAAAGGTTATTTCTTAAGAGCTCAGAACTTAACTGCAGGAACTATGCAAGGGGTGAATAATAGTAAAGGTGGACTTGAGAGATTTCAACTTCAAATGCCAAACAAAACATGAAAATCCCCAGGCACAGAGCACAAAGTCACAGTCATGAGTTGTGAAGGTTGGGGATTTGTTTAAGCAGAGCACAAAGGGGAGAGTCCACACATTGCTTCCTATAACAATTTATTTATTTATGTTACAAAATTATTTCTTTATTTAATGCCTTTTGTTATTATTACTATTTTTTAATGTGTCCAGATAGAAACAGAGAGAGAAAGGAAATGAGAGAAAGCAAGCTGCCAGTTCTGGGTCTTGAACCTTGGTCAGTGATGTGGGAATTCAGTGCCTTTAACCACCATTCACCTACGGCCCTCCTAAAACAATTTATTAATGGCAAAATAGCAAGTAGCTGTCATATTTATTTACTTGTTTTACTGTTTTGGTTTAAGACCACTGCACTCTTTGAATAGAGACAGTGATAAAGTGACAAGTCAACCACCAGGGGGGATGGCTATGCAGTAATCCCTTCTCCACCCTTCTCTCAGGATTTTAGTCATGTACATGCACATGACCAGTGTATTTTTCAAGATGTTGGGTACTGGACTTGAATTTCACAGATAGTCATATGGGAGCCTGTGCCTTAACCACCAGGCCACCTGCTGCCCCAGTTTGTGTAGTTATTTATTCATAGATTTTGCTAGATGGTGTGTGCATTCACTGCATACAGAGACAGAGAGAGAGAGAGGGAAACTGAGAAGTCATTTCCCAGGGCAGATGGCTACACTGCAATCCCTTCTTCATTCTTTCAGGATTTGGGACACACACACACATACACACACACAAACACACACACACACATACATATGGCCAATATATATTGATCGTTTTTTGATAGATGCCTAGACAAAGAGGACAGCATTAGGAAATCCAGTCAAGTCATGTAATTCAGGGCAAACAATTCAGCCAGACCACAAGACATAAAGATTTAGTCCTAGGCTGCCATCCAGAGATTCTCCTGCACTGGTACATGTATCTGCTGTGAATAATGTTCCCAGGGCTCTAGAAAACCTGGGAAGATTTTTTTTCTCTCCACTTAAGAAAATTGAGTCCAAACAATGAAGAGAGGTTCTGAAGGCCTTGTGATTGAGACAAGGTCTCATTAAGCTGGATGATGATGGTGTCACCTAAATAGAGGCGACTTTAAAGGAGGATCATTAATGTATGGAGAAGACAGCAAATATTTTTATAGACATGAGTGAGGAGTACACACATGAACCATTTATATACACTTAAAAATTATATATAGAAAAATTACAGATATGTATATAGCTATACACTATATACATACAAATTATATGTATAAAATTATAAAATACAAAGTAGTTTTTGTATTTTTAAACATAAAATGAAACAATTGGACAAAGATAGTTAACATGTATGTCATCTAAAATATTTCACACTTTCTGTGATGAGAACATGAGTATCATACTCTCTTGGCACTATTAGAATGAATAGTACTTGATTATGAGTTACATTTCCCATGCTTATACTAACCTTTATAGCCTTTCTAGAATTGGATTTATCCCTATCATCTTGTTCCTCTTTAGATCCAGAAACTATGAACATTTATTTTCCCTATGTTCTGAAACCATAAAATACCATCTGACAGTGCCAACAGTGGCATGGTAACTAAGGTGCTGGACTCTCAAATGGCTGATCATTGTTCAAATCTCAGACCTGGTGGCTACTTTCTAACTTCACCACCCCCTATCTATCTAGTTAGTGCACATGCCCTGTTTCAAATTAAACACATACTTGAGTTTAATTTCAAGAGAAATCCTCAAAAATACTCAAATACATGGAAAATGAATAACCTACTCCAGAATGACGCCACAACTACTGAAGAAATAAAGACTGAAATCAAAAGGTTCATGGAAGACAATGACAATGAGGACACGAGTTTCCATAATCTTTGGGACACTGCTAAAGCAGTCATAAGAGGGAAATTCATAGCAATTAGTGCACATAAGAGGAGCATGGAAAGAAGGCAAAAGGATCACCTAACATCATGCCTCACAGAATTGGAAAAGCAACAGCAAAAAGATCCAAAAAACTCCAGGAGAAAGGAAATAATAAAGATACGAGCAGAAATAAATTAAATAGAAAATAAATGAACTATTTAGAAAATAAATGAAAGTAAAAGCTGGTTCTTTGAAAAGATAAACAGAATTGATACACCACTAGCGAGACTTATTAAGAAGAAGAGAGAAAAGAACCAGGTGAATCAGATCTGCAATGAAGCAGGCAAAATAACAACAGACATAGTAGAAATAAAAAACATTTTTAGAGGATACTATGAACATCTGTATGCCAAGAAACAAGATAATTTGGATGAGATGGACAAATTCCTGGACATGTATAATCTACCTAGATTGAGCCAGGAGGATATACAAAGCCTGAATAGGTTCATAACAAGCCAGGAGATCAAATCAGTTATAAATAACCTCCCAACAAAGAAAAGCCCTAGCCCTGATGGATTCACCTCTGAATTCTACAAAACTTTCAAAGAAGAGTTAACCCCCATTCTGCTCAAGTTATTTCTAAAGATCCAAAAGGGTGAATCTCTCCCTAATTCATTCTATGAAGCCTCTATCACCTTTATCCTTAAAACAGATAAGGACAGGACAAGGAAGGAAAACTATAGACAAATATCCCTGATGAATATAGACACGAAGATTCTCAACAAGATACTAGCAAATCATATACAACAACTTACAAAAAAGATTATACATCATGATCAGATAGGCTTTATCCCAGGAATACAAGGTTGGTTCAACATACGCAAAACCATAAATGTAATACACCATATTAATAGGAAGAAAGATAAAAACCATATGGTCATATCAATTGATGCAGAAAAAGCATTTGATAAGAAACAACATCCCTTCATGATCAAGACTCTCGGCAAAATCGGCATAGAAGGGTCATTTCTCAACACAATAAAAGCTATCTATGAAAAACCCATAGCGAACATCATCCTCAATGGAGAAAAGCTTTCAGCTTTTCCACTGAAAACGGGTACAAGACAAGGATGTCCACTTTCTCCACTCCTCTTCAATATAGTACTAGAAGCCTTGGCCATTGCAATCAGAAAAGAAGAAAAAATAAAAGGCATTCAAATAGGAAAAGAAGAGATGAAGCTCTCTATTTGCAGATGACATGATTGTATACATAGAAGATCCAATGGTTTCCATAAAAAAAATTTCTTGAAGTAATACATGAATACAGTAACATTGCAGGATACAAAATTAATATCCAGAAATCTATAGCATTTCTGTATACGAACAACAGGCAGACTGAGATAGAACTGAAAAAAGTTGTTTCATTTACCATAGCCACAAAAAGTATAAAATCCGTAGGGATAAATCTAACTAAAGAAGTTAAAGACCTCCACAAGGAAAACTATGAGAAGATAAAAAAAACAAATTGAAAATGACACAAAAAAGTGGAAGGACATCCCATGTTCCTGGATTGGAAGAATTAATATCATCAAAATGGCAATTTTACCCAAATTAATCTACCTATTTAATGCAATGCCAATCAAAGTACCAGACATGTTCTTCACAAATCTAGGAAAGACAATCGTAAAGTTTGTCTGGAATCATAAAAGACTCTGTATTGCCAAAGCAGTTTTGCACAAGAAGAGTGGAGTGGGTGGCATCTCACTCTCTGACCCAAAAATATACTACAAAGCTGTGGTAATCAAAACAGCATGGTACTGGCCCAGAAACAGACAGGTGGACCAATGGAACAGAATAGAGTCCCCAGAGATGAATGTTCAAACATACAGCCAACTGATTTTTGACAAGGGGTACTAGTCAATCCAGTGGGAAAAGGAAAACCTCTTCAGCAAATGGTGCTGGAGAAACTGGATCTCCACTTGCAGAAAGATGAATCTGAACCCCTACCTCTCACCTCTGACAAAAATAAAGTCAAGGTGGATCAAAGATCTAAATCTAAGACCTCAAATTATAAAACTGCTCCTGGAAAACACCAGGGAAAATCTGGGAGACATTGGGGTAGGGAAAAACTCCTTAAATAAGACTCCCAACGCACAGTCTATGATCCCTAAAATAGACAAGTGGGATTACATCAGACTAAGAAGTTTCTGCAGGGAAAAAGACACAGTGATTAGTGTGAACAGACAGCCCTCAGAATGGGAAAATATTTTTGTAAACTATGCATCAGACAAGGGACTGATAACCAGAATTCACAAGGAACTCAAGCAGCTGTTCCGGAAAAAGACAATCAATCCTATTAAAAGATGAGAGAATGAGTTGAAAAAAACACTCTCTAAAGATGACATACGAATAGCTAAAAGGCATATGAAAAAATGCTCAACATCCCTCATTGTAAGAGAAATGCAGAGCAGAACAACAATGAGATATCATCTAACCCCAGTCAGAATGTCTAAGATTAAAAAAACAAAAAATGATAAGTGCTGGAGGGGGTGTGGTGAAAAGGGAACTTTCTTACACTGCTGGTGGGATTGTAAATTTGTCCAACCACTGTGGAGAACAATTTGGAGATTCCTCAAAAATCTACAAATACAACTACCATATGATCCAGCAATCCCACTCCTTGGTATTTACCTGAAAGACAGAATACTTAATCTAAAAAGTGCTTGCACATCGATGTTTATTGCAGCACTTTTCACGATTGCTAAGTCATGGAAACAACCTAAATGCCCAAGAACTGATGAATGGTTAGAAAAACTGTGCCACATATACTCAATGGAATACTATTCATCTATAAAAAACAACAAAACCCTGGCTTTTGAAAGGAAGTGGATGAATATGGAAGACTTACTGCTGAGTGAAGCAAGTCATGCTATGAAGGAGAGGCATTGTATGTCCCCACTTAATATATACTGAGTTTCTGCACTATTATATATAGATAGATAGATAGATAGATAGATAGATAGATAGATAGATAGATAGATAGATATTATATTTGAAACCATACTGCTTCTGTTGTTTTAGAGTTATAAATTATACAAAATTACAAGACATATTTTGAACATTATCTTTAAAATTCAGTATTTTGAAATTTTGAAAGTTGTTTGTAAACTGTCAAGAATTATGGAGTATGAGCTAAAATTTTTTGCTATGTAAGGTAAATGTGGAAAAACATAAAAATAAATAAAAAAATAATTATCAACAAAATATAAATCCAAACTACAATGAGCTTTCACTTTACCCTAGTTAGAAAGACAATTTTTTATGAGGCAAAAAATAACAAATGTGAAGTGATAAAACATGACACACTGCAAGGTTAACTTACATGGGGAGGTTTAGAGTTTACATATCAAGACATCCCTGAGTGTACTGGGCATACTTGTACCCACAATGTGGGGCTAAATGAGGCTGGAGGTAGACAATGTTTTGAGATGCTTTGGGGAGTGCCTGTTTCTCTATGAATTTCTTTAGCCCTCTTTATGTCTCTTTTACTCATGAAAAGAATAAACTTTGAAATGTCTTGTGTTTTTTTGGTGGGTGAGAGGTTGCCATAATGCACAAGTGCTCACCAAAGAGACAGAAACAGAGAGCAAGAAAGTGAGAAATCATCCCCCAGGGGCCTAGCCTTACCACAATTCCTTCCCCATTCTCCTCTAAGAATTTTGGCACACACACACACACACACACACACACACACACATACTCACACACATACACGGGCTCAATGTAATTTATAAGTTGCTGAGTCCAAAATTCAAGCCATAATTGGTCATGCAGGAGTCCAGTGCCTTAACCATGGCACCACCTGCTGTCCATTTTAAAACAACTTTTAAAAATAATGCTGAGCTAGCAGGTGCTGGATCCCACATGGTAAACTGCATGACTGGATGGCTTAATAAAATGCAATGCACATGAGTGCATGCATACTGAAGTAGTACAAAGAGAAATAGGGACAAGGGAGTGTGGCTTGCCCATATCCCTTAATGGGTGCTTGCTCACTCTTTCTCTGACTCTCTTCAGTGAGAGTGCACATGCCCTATAGCAAAAAAATTTTTAAAAA